>JAULKM010084771.1:0-11465 GCA_032355605.1 Rubia tinctorum
ATGTCCAAAACCTTCACATTCTCTACACTGAATCCTTCCTTGTTGTTTTGCTTCACCACCTTGATTTCTATTGAACTGCTGATTGCCTTGCTCTATGCAATTTCCACGATTCTTCCCAAAGTTCTGTACACGTGTCTATTTCCTCCAGTTCTTTCTTGTGATTTCTTGTTCACCACCTTCTTCAGCATTCTTGATAAATCCTTAGTGATGAGAGCAAACTCTTAAATATCATCCTCACTGTCTGATTCGTGATCATCTCGTGATGCAAATGCTTTAAATGCCAATTCCTTCTGAGTTTTCTTTGCAACTGTTCCATGTCCATCTCATACGTTTGTAGTGATCTCATCAATTCATCCAAGGACATCGTGGATACATCTCTAACTTCTTCTATTGCTGTAACCTTCATAGAAAATCTCTTGGGCAATGATCTTAAGGTCTTCTTCACCAGCTTCGATTCCTTATAAACTTTTCCCAGTTGATAAGCCATTTTTGAGATGTCTCTGAGTTTCCATTGAATGTGGAAATCGTATCATTCTCCTCCATTTTCAATTCTTCGAACTTGGTTGCCAACATCTGCAATTTGGATCCACGTACTCGACTGGTTTCTTCATGTACAGTCTACAAGATATCCCATGCTTTCTTAGCACGATGATATGTAGAGATGAGTTTAAACTAATTTTCATCTACTGCTGTGAAGATAGAATTTAATGCCTTGGAATTAGCCCGTGAAGCCTTCAATTCGTCTGGAGACCATAATGCTTTATCTTTAAGCGCTTGTTTCTTTGAACTTAACTCTACCTCTTTCTCCTTAGAGCTGGATTCTTCGTCTTCAGTTGGAGGATTCCACACGTTCTCAACAAAGTGCCATGCAAGTTCATCCAGAGAATTTATAAACACCATCATGCGAGCCTTGCAGTAATTGTAGTTCGTTCATTCTAGCAGTGGTGGCCGAGACACAGAAGCTTCTTCCCTTGTCACCATGGTAAAACCGGATCACACTTTCCTTAACACAACCAAGGTAAAAACGTAAGTGACCAAGCTATGATACCAATTGAAAAACTGGTTTTACCATTTTAGCTTAACCATTAGACCTATGTTCCAACATAGTATATGTAACTAAGTATGTAGAGTAAATAATGCACGAGACACACAACTTGGTTACACAGTTCGGTGAAATCCACCTACGTCTGCGGGGCCTGGCCCAGTTCAGAATAAATTCACTAATCAGAGATATAGTACACAATACACCATACAACTATACTTATCTTCTAATTACAACGTGTGGATTCTGCAAGCTCCCCTTGCTACCGAACCCGCCTTGATCAGACTCCCCTTGACCTCGAAACTCGTCGACACTGGATCTCCTCTTCCTGAGGAATTAAGGTATATGTTCTGAACTTTAAACAACATGTCACATATGTTGGAACATGTAAAATTCTGGCTCTCGTAAAGCTATCGGAAGATAAAATTCTGATGTGCAAATTTTCTCAATTTAATTCGTATGTCTTGCAGCCGTATAATGTCATCTATTTATAGTCCATATACATATTGGAATGCTCCATAATTATCTCCATAGTATTCATATTCCTTATCTGCTTCTGAAGCACATCCAAATCCCATAAATAAAGAGATTTTCCTTATATATCCCATAATATTCCATAAATCCAATTCCATAATTATAACGATTTTTCATAAAACCATTATGCTTCCATAAGGCTAAATCAAATATTGCTAAATGTCCAAGTGTCCATAAACTAATTTCGCCGCAATATTCTTGTTGCCAAAACTACACTTCTGCAGTATGTTCCAACATTGAATGTTTCTTCTTCTTTAATACTAGTTCACAAATGACAACATAATAATCCATGAGATACATATGACTTTACATATAATATTTTAAGATTATTCTCTTCTGGAAGATTTCAGATCTTAAACCTTAGGGTTTGTGCTTGTGAACCCTATTATGTTCTTACGAATTTGTGTTTTCGGATCTTTCAGTTTTCGGATTGCATTAGAAACCATACCCATTGGTTGCACCATGCATGGTATAAATTTGCATGGAACCTGTTTTTTTCAAATTTCTGGACAATTCTTTCAACATCGTGTTTCACAAACCGAATCTGACTTTAGATTCGAACGTAAATTATTACTAAGACGGTGGTTTTTATTAACTCCAGTGTTTCTTTAAGTTAGACGATGGCTTATTAATAACCTCCGTACATAAAGTACCAATAGACGGTGATTAAAGTTTAAACACCGTCAATTAGTAATTTGTAGCCGCGTAACGATTGGACATCCTCTCGAGCCCATGTTCAGATACGAGAATATATGAAGGACGGTGATTCCAGGTCAAAAACGCATACACGCCGTGCAACCGCGCTATTAATGGGCAATCCTAACTATTTATATTTCTAATAGAATATTAGGCAAATTAGAATCAGGTTAAGAAATGAATATCTTTTCTGATTGGTTTTGTATATATCATTTTCCATATCTGATTCTGCCTTGTATATCCTTTGTACTCAGTATATATATGAATACACACAGCCACAATTATTTGTGGGTTTTACATTCTATCAATTTCAATAATGTTTTTACTATTTCAAATTCAGACATCCTATTTTTATTTATTTTTAACTACTCAGGAATTCATTTTTTCGCTTGTTCTTTTCAGATTTCATTCTCACGCGCCCAAATTATACTCTATTTCTTATGCAACGATGTAAATATGAGAGCAAAGCTTCGTGAATTGATATTTGCTCCTTCAATATAATCAAAAGATTTCTAAGAAGGGTGATAAGAATGACTGAAATGACCAGTGAATAAATACTGTATGAGAAGATGAGTGGTTCTCACTTCATTCACCTAATTGCCGAAGTGCAGTAACAATATATACATAGCATGCTAGATGTGTACAAACTTTCTTAAGCATGTTTAATGCACCTAATGTTAATGCATTAATCCAAACTTTCTTAAGTATACTTAATGCTCCTAATAATATTAATGCATTAATCCAAGCTAAATGTAACTTAAGTTTCAACTCACTTAACTAATGGACGTTCATTTCATTAATTGGTTTATAACGGTCTCCCTTAAATTTCCATTCCTGGAACAATGCATTGTCAAAATATTATTAGGAAAATTCAGTGTGGAAAAAATCCAGTGAAGGTAAAAGAGTACATTTTTCATTGGAACACAATGGCTCGTTAAAAACTTTACCAGCAGTGGAAAAACCCATGGTTAAAGGGAAAAGAGTATAGTGCATAGCTCCCCATCTTGAGCACATCATTTAATGTTTCTTAATCTCTGCATTCCAATCTTGCGCACTAGTTTTGCAATGAAGATATCAGCCACTAGTTTTTCAAATGTTAATGTCAGTAGTGATTCGATGAAGAATTAGTCACATTGTCACTGGAACTAATTTGCTGATCACAAATTTCATCATTCGTTTGAATGTCGTGAGTGACGAAGAATTTGGGTAAAATGTGCTTTGTTAAACTCCTCCAATGAATCTTTCCTTCAATTGAACAATAAAACAGTATTGTCTTCAAACAAAGTGAGGGGAACTGACTTGTCCAATTTTAAACCAGATTTTACTCGAATATGGGGAATTACATATCTTAACCAACATAGTCCAAGTTGACTTCATGAATTACCAATATTTATGTATGGTTGGGAGAAGTGTCAACCATTGTTTGCTTCATGGAACTCAAAGAAATAGATGAACATGCATATGTAAATATATAACCCGTTTGCGATCGAGGTTGGTGGAGATCAGACAAGTATCCGACATCAGCATAGTCCATAAGATCACTATCGAGACATAGGGTAATAAAGTCCCAAGTCAATCGTACCTTGATGGTACCAAAATATTTTTTAAATACAATTTCAATGAATGTCTTCTTGTGGGATATGAACTATATCTCGCTAATAAATTCACTGCAAAACCTATATCAGGGAGAGTATGACTTGAAAAACACATTAAATCCCCAATAGGTATGAGATATGGTACTTTTGAACCAAGTAGCTCTTTATACCTTTCACGAGGTCGAATTGAATTCTTTTTCACACTGAGTAATCTCACAACCATCGGCGTGCTCAAGGGGTGCGCTTTATCCATATAAAATTGCTTTAGCGGTGTACGCAGAGTGGCGCAGGAAATACCATTTTCAAAATGTTCAATCTGGAATCCAAGAGAACCCTTGTGTTCCCAAGGTCCTTCATTTCAATTCTATGTTCAAATATTTAGCAACCTTTTGGATCTTTTCAAGAGTTCCAATCATAATCAGGTCATCAACATAGACTGCGATTGACGACCTAAAAGTGATAGAAACTCCTGAAGATATAGACAATACACGATAATGTGCAGTATAAACCGAGGGAATAAGAAGGTAACTTTTCTAGTATCTTCTTCTTTCCAATTTTGGTACTTGTAATGTACAGGAATTCATGGTTACCTCCAATACCAGTCTACAAATATCTTTAAAACATAGCAAATTTCTTTGAGACTTGAGAAAACAATGCACTAGTAATGAAAATTTTGTCTCTTCCCAGTAGAGATATTGTCCAAAATGTACCCACTTTTAATCAAAATTCACAGTTTGGTATACAAATTTTGAATTCGTCCTTTAAATGTACCCATTTTTCATTTGTGTTTCAAAATGGTACCTTTCGGCAAAAAAATTGGTACTAATTTGATCAAAATTGTGCTATAATGGTACCCATTTTAACTAAAAAAACCTTTTCGGGACAGTAAGGAAAAAGTGGGTAACTCTTAAGAACAAATTTTAAAATAGGGTACCAAATTGTGAATTTCACTTAAAAGTGGGTACCATTCTAGACATTTTCTATTTCCCAGTAATATAATTGTTGCTCTCCCGAAGTCTTCGACTACTTTTTCGCTATCATAGATAATACTCACATTCCCATCTTTCAGCGTCAATTCCGAGAAAAAAATTCTTATATTTTAGTATGGAGTCCGCTAGACATAAAAATAGCTCCATTGTCTGCTAGACATAACTCTTTGTCATCAAACACATAATTGTTCATATTCTTCATCAAATAAAAAATTTATATTAGATATTTAATGTTACATGAAATAGAAATTGTAAAAATAGAAATAGTGATAATATATATATATATATATAATATATTATGAATGAATAAATTTAATTCTGAATGTTCTGGTTCGGACCACCTTCAGAGTGGTTGACAAACAAATATGCAACATCCAAACACGTACAATCAGCAAAGGTGTTCTTCAATGTTACAATTAGCATTTTCACCAATAAAACTGGTCTCTATATTTTTATATTTATTCTTCAATGATTCTTGATAGAGATCGGCCAAATGCCTTGGGGTACGGCAAGTATGCACCCAGTGGCTCTTCGTACCACAATGATGACATTTGTTATCTCCGACTTTGCCATTATCGTTTTCTTCATTTCTCTCCCTCTTCCAGGGGAGACTACGACCATTTGATGAACCACCACGGTAATTATTGCTGCCTTTCCAGTGTTTACGACCACGACCATTGTTATATTTCCTGTTTGAATTTGCTGCAATCACAATTACTTCATGAAATGGATTAGAGCTTTTGAATGCGGTCTCGTATTTTTTAACAAGAGCTCATCATTTTGTTCAGCCAACAAAAGACAAGAATTAAATCAGAATATTTCTTGTAACCATTTTCACGATATTGCTACTACATATTGGTGAAAGGTGGAGAATTTTTTGTGGTTTGAAAGGTGGAGAATTTTTTCTCTAATAAATCATGACCAGTCACTTGTTCACCACACAATTTCAGTTGAGAACTAATCTTAAAGATGGCAGAACTATACTCACTCACATATTTAAAATCATGTAAGCTTAAATGCATCCAATCATAGCGAGTTTTTGGAAGGATTATCATTTTCTGGTGATCATATCTTTCTTTTAAACTCATCCAAAGGACATATGGATCGTTTACCATCAAGTACTCTGTTTTGAGTTCTTCAACAAGATGGTGACAGAGTAAGATCATGGATTTTGCCTTTTCTTGGCTCGTTGTTTTGTTGTCTTCATCTTCTTCCTCCTTCTTGTCATCTGAAACAAGAGTTTTTTAGCTTTCTTAAGCTATCTGGGCAATGTAGGTTCAGCTTGTTCATCAAATCTTTCCCAAAACTGCACTCCATGAATAAGTGTTGTGCAGTTTCCTTTTAATCACATAAACAACAGAATTCTTGATCCTTCATAACTACAATGCTAATGAGTCTCTCCTATGTTGGTAGTTTATCATTCAATAATAGCCAAAGAAAAAAAACTATGCTTTGGGAGGACATACCTGTTCCATATTACTTTCTCCTTGTATCTGCATTCCGTTCCACCTTTCAGAGTATCATAATCAGCAGCCAGATTAAGGTTTCCATTCTTTTTGACACAGTCTGGTAACTTCTGGAAAATTTGCTCCTTCAGCCTCATTAAGATCTTCCATGGCCAACTGTGAGTATATGAGAATTCACAGTCCATTAGTTGATTGCCCTTCATGTAGTATGCATTGATCCACTTCACCCACAACACATATATTTTTTGTTGTTTATATCCCACATGTGCTTGCAGAGTGCAACCCTATTCCAAATACTTGAATCTCTTACTCCCATGCCTCCAGTTTTCTTGCTTTTGCAAATTGAGTCCCATGCAGCAACATAAAATGCTCTTTTCCATTCTTCCCTTCCCCACAGGAAACATGTGCAAATCAGAGTTATCTTTTTGTGAACACTCTCAGGTAAACTTAGTACACTGCTCCAATAACCAGATAAGCTCATTAATATTCCATTGATCAAGTTCAGTTTTGCTGCATAAGAGAAGTTCCTTGAACTCCATGACTGGATTTTGCTTCTGATTTTCTCTAACAAAGATTCACAGTCCTCGTTGCTCCATTTGACTATTGAGAGAGGAAGTCCCAAATACTTCATAGGGAAATCACCTTTTACCAACTGTAAAATGCCAGCCAACATACTCTTCTCAGATTCCTCCATCTTAGAAAAGAACACTTTAGACTTCTTGTCATTCATTGCAAGTCCTGTAACTTCTTTAAATTTTCCCATCACATTTCGGATTCCATTCATAGTTTTCATATTTGTAGCACAAAAAAGTAGCAGATCATCTGCAAACAGTAGTGTATGTACACCTACTTTCTTACATTTATGATGATAGTCAATTATGCCTAATTGCAATTCTTTTTTCACGAACCTTGTAAAATACTCCATGTTGATCACAAATAACAAAAGTGATATTGGATCCCCTTGTTTGACACCACATTTTGCCTCAAAAGAATCTGTGTACCTACCATTGTAAGATATGCACAATTTTGACCTCATACTGCTATTCTGAATCCAGCTTATCATGTGTTCTGGAAATTTCAGTTCATTCAACCAAGATATCATAAATGACCAATTAATACTATCAAAGGCCTTACTGATGTCAATTTGGGAAACACAGCTAGGTCTCATGGTTTCAACACCATACCTATTTAACAGTTCCTGAGCAAGCAACATGTTTTGTGCAATATTTCTCCACTTGACAAATGCACTTTGATTATCATTTATCAAGATAGGCAATATTTCCCCAATTCTGGCATTTAAAACTTTAGTTATAGTTTTATAAATGACAGAACAACAAGCTATAGATCTATAATCATAAGGTACCTTTGGGTTTTCAGTTTTAGGAATCAAGGTTATCACTGCATTCCTGAAAACGGCAGGTATTTGTCCTCCATTGAAAAACTACAGTTCTGCATTTGTTACATCATCACCTACTGTCTCCCAAGCCTCTTTGAAAAACAAGCTTGTATAACCATCTTTGCCAGGACTTTTAGAGTTGTTAATCCCCTTCATTGCTTTCTCAATCTCTTGTGTGCTCACAGGTTTTATTAATTGGACTTGTTGTTCTAGTGTTAGAACCTTTCCAAATCTTACTACTTCATTGTCCAATTTCTTCACCACTTATGATTTCCCCAACTGAGCTGAAAATGTTTTACTAAGTTGTTTCCAATTTCAAGCTGGTCTGTCACCACATTGCCATTCACTTCCAGTGCCACAATTCTATTTTGATACTGCCTTTTTCTGAGTAAGCTGAAGAAAGTTTTTGATGGTCTGTCCCTTTCTAACATCCACTGGATTTTTACTTTTTGCTGGTAAAAACTATATTCTGCCTCTTTAACCATTTCAACCTCCTTCCTCTTTTCCTGCTCATATTTTTGTAGGAACAAATCCCCAGGTTTTTTCATTCAGCTTCTTAGCAGCTTGCTCTCACAGAATCCTCAGTGGTTTTTCTAACCTCGTCAAGGCTTTTGCTACACCATTCAGGTCTTTGATTCCTTCCAGCATCCATATTCTTTTGACCATTTCCTGAAAAACTTCTGACTTTGTCCACATATTAAAAAATTTAAAGAGTTTAAGCTCAACCTCCCATAGTTTACTAAACCTCACCATTGGGGGCATATGGTCTGAGATTAGTTCAGTTTTAACTTCACAAAAAAACATCCTGAAATTTTTCAATCCAGTCTTTGTTCACCATGCCTCTATCAATCCTACTCCTTATACTATCCCCATCAGCTCTCCTATTGCTCCAAGTATAGTATGCACCAATTGTTCTGATTTCTGTCAGTACCAATTCCTCTGCTACATCTTTGAAGTCCTTCATTTCTTTCCCATCTATTGAATTACCCCCAATCCTATCTTCTGCCAATATTGGGGAGTTGAAATACCCCCATTATCAGCCAAGGAAGATCTCTTTGCTCAGCAGATTTCAAAAACTCCTAAACAGGTCTCCTATTTTGTGCAGCATTAAATCCATAGATTATGGTGAACTAAAACTTACCATTATCACCTATATTTTTGCACCCCAAGTCCAGCCACTGATCATTACTGTTTAGCACTTTAACTTCAAAATAATCTGGTCTCCATGCTAGCCACATCCTGCCTCTTTTCTCTGTAGTGCTATTTGTGTACAAATTCCATCCTAGGCCAATTCTCATCCAGATCTCCTCCTCTTTTTTTTTAATCTTAGTTTTTAATATTCCCAGCAAGCCAACTTGGTTTTTCAGGCTAAACCTTCTAATCTCGTTATGTTTTGCCCTTTTATTCAATCCCCTTATATTCCATGTTGCTATATTCATATATCAGGTGGTTTTTTCTTTCCACTTGACATTTCTCCACTTCTGACACTCCTTTCTCCATTCTTAGTTCTTATAGTCACATGTCATGTATCTGTAGCCTTCTGCCCCGAACTTTGCTTCTCCTCAATTATCACTGCCTTTCCTTCATCATTTTTCCCATCCACCAAATCTGATTTATGGTTTCTTATGAGAGGAATGAATACCTGATTGTTTATATGCCTTTTCACCTGTGTTTTCTTTTCCTCCTTTTCATTTGTTTCTTTCCTCCTGCACTCATTCTGCATATGACCATACATTTTGCAGCAAGTACACATGACAGTTTTCCATTCAAATTCAACTTTTTGTTGAACTATGATTTTTCTTTCATTTATAAACAGAATTTTCTCAGGCACTGTCTCCCCTATTTTCTCTTCAATCTGTAATATGACATAGGTTAATCTTTCTTTTTCAGCAGTTGCTTTATCCAAACACATAGGCTTGCCTAAGAAACTAATTATCGTACATATAGTTGAAGGTTTCCAATAGGTAAGGGGTAAACCAGAAAGTTGGATCCATACTGGAACAGTGTCAGGCTCACTCAGTTCTAAATCTTTCTCCCATTGTTTTATAATTACTGGTTTTCCATAAAAAAAATATCATCCCCTTCTCCACAATTTCTTTACAGACAGATTCATAAATTAGTTTCACCATAAAAAAACCCTCTGCAATTGCTATATTTTAACAACCTTTTAACCCCAAATTCGATGAAAGAATCCTTCCAGTACCTTGTATGGGGGATTGCAACCCAGAGTTTTGCAGACAACACGGTTCTCCTAGAGAGTTTACAACCTTCTTCAACATCATCTTGTGAAATCTCTCCAACCTTCATACCATCGATATTGACTGTCTTGTATTGCCTTATATCCTTCTGAGAGTCAATCAGTGAAGACCATTTTGAGCCTCCTCCTCTTCTTCTTCTTCTTTTTCCACCTTTTCACTCCATGAAAGTTTCTTCCTCATTGTTTGGTTCTGCTCGTCTCGATATTCTGTCTGAATCGGTGTCTGATCGTCTACTGCTTTCCTGGTTTCCTCCTTGCTCCTTATTTCTCCCACCTCTTGCATCTTCCCTCCAGATTGATCTACAATTTCATTACCAATCTCCTTCTTCTCATCCCTTGTGGCTTTGGTTGTTTTCTTCCTTTCTCTTTTGTTTCCAGATCTGCCCATGGTGGCTGGAACTGATCAGAAAACAAATCAATTTAGGATGAAACACATAGTGATGGTGTGTTCGCACACAGTGCAAGATTAACTATATTAATAATAAAAAATAATTAAATAATCTTACCAAATGAGAATTTCTCAATTTATCAGATTCTCGTACAGACTCAAAAACAGGTTCAAAAAATAAAGATTAAATCACTATTAGTGTAGAGTCCGGTGCTAATAACGTGATATGAACTAGAAGATTATAACCAAAAGAATTATAAAAACGGTGATAAGAATGAGAATGAAATGAACAATGAGTAAATATTGTATGAGAAGATGACTGGTTCTCACTTCAATCATCCAACTGCTCCAAGTCCATTAACTATATATACTTAACATGCTAGATGCGTTTAAGCTTTCTTAAGTGTGCTGAATGCACCGCTAATGTTAAATTGATAATGCATAAATCCAAACCTTCTTAGGTATGCTTAATGCTCCCAACATTAATGCATTAATCCAATCTAACTGTAACTTGAATGAAGAAGTTTGAACTCAATTAACTAACAGACATTCATTTCATTAATTGGTTCATAAGTATTATGATGTAGTAAAAGCTTTTGAGAACAGTTGCTTTGTTCTCCAATGTTTTTCTTCGATTTACCTTTTCTCGTTGGACCGAAGGAGCGGCGATGTAGTTTTAATCTAGTGGATGTGGCTTTTACAAAAGAAAACACAACTTATTATGGAGATTCTCTCCTTTAACCAAAGGATATCAAATACATTAGTGAAGAGGTAAAAACCATCAGAAAGCCGAAAACCAATCAAGAGGCAATTTGTTTGGCGTAAGCCCTAAAACCTAACCTCAATAAAATCCTTTACAGAGGAAGCATTCCCACGCATCACAGCCTGACCATCTTCCACATAGATGGCACCATCTGCATACTCGAGTTCTTCCAGTCGGTGAGCCACACATAGAGCAGTAATTTCTTCCGAAGCCGCCAAGCTGCTTTTTGTTGGAGTTTATATTGGAAATATCACAATTAAAGTTTCGAAAATAAAATTAACACAAGCATGCATCAAAAGAATAATTTTATTAATTGATCATGCATTACAGTTCATGCTA
>JAULKM010084781.1:0-11465 GCA_032355605.1 Rubia tinctorum
ACGTTCTTGACTAATCTTGTGTAAATGCATGAATTGGTTCAATTCTTAGACACGGTGTAGTGTTTATAAGTGTTACCTAGCTTGTTGATTCTTCGTGCTTAATGTCATTTATGGGATACTTTTTGGTGTTGATCAATTAAAGAAGTCATTAGTGAGGCTTAGCTAGAGATGTCAAAAAAGGGACGGAGGAACGGAGGGAGTAGTAAGCATCTAGGGCATAAAGATAGTAACTTTGAGAGGTACGACGACGACCTCCCAATAATCTTCGTTGATTAGGGTCATTTCCACAGTGGCTAAAACTGAACCGTCGCGCATCTCAAATTTGTAAATGTCATTTCAACAAAGCTTAATTTTAGTCGACATAAAGTTTCAAGTTCGGAAGCATACACTATGGAGGTTGTTTGATCAAAGACAGCCCAAGAAGGTGGTTCCTTCAAAAAAAATTTAAAAATTGCCTTCCTTCACATGTTCTAAGTTTAGAACCTTTGTGTTTTGGGTGGGGTGGTTGAAACAAAGTTGGTTCGACCTATAAGAAAGGCAGTTTTTCAAGAACCGCCTTCTATGTAGCACAATAGAAGGTGGTTCACTGTTGAACTACCTTTTTAAATTCAATAAAGGCGGTTATGCCAAACTACCTTATAACCGGTCTGGTTATGAATATTGAAGACCGATGGACATCAGTTCCGATTTCAAAACATCTTTGGGTGGCTTAGTCGGATAGTTCCTGATTCGGATAAGTGTTAGGAATCAGAAGCAAGAGGGTTCTGGGATTTGGCTCTCATGGCATGCTTCCTAGTTTGGAACTTACCGAGCAGATATTATTTCAAAACCCACTATTTTTGTTCATATTTTGTTCATACCCGATTTTGGGAAAACGAAATTGGCGGTTAGGCTTCATGAGGTTCTAGGAATGTATAAATTTGTCATCGGCATAGGTACGAACAATTCAACTGCACTTGTTTTAGGACCTAATCTCTAAATAATTGTTGATGTTAATGGTTAAATGTCAATGTTTTTTTCTTAATGTTTGTTGTTCTTCCTTGTTAATGGGGTTGTGAATTACACTCATGTATACGTACTCGATTATGGACCGAGTTGAATTGATTAATAGGGACTTGAGAAAATCACTCGAGTACTTCCAATTGATAGAATCATTTTTCATGGTTTTATTTGCACACACTTTGAAGAACGGTGTGTTACAAGCCCGCTGTCCATGTAAGGATTGTAGAAATGATGTATATTTGGTGCGGAAGAAGTTACGTGAACATCTCATTATGCGTGTGTTCCAAACAAGTTATATTTGTTGGGTGTGGCACGAGGAGGATGAAACAGGTGCATCGGAAGGTCAAATTCATAAAGAATCGGATGATCCATTTCTGAATGAAGGATTTGAGGAGATGGTGGAATATTTTTCTAAGGATTTTCATGGAAAACCCAAAGTTCTTGAAACTTTGCATAATGATAAGAAGACACCTTTGTACAACGGTGCCCGACATTCAGTTTTGAGCGCCACCATGCAATTGATGAATTTGAAAGAAAAATATGGTTGGACCGAGAAAGGGATGACGGAGACTCTTTAATTGATTTGTGATTTTCTACATGAGGGAAATATGTTTCCGGACCTATCGTATTCCGCTAAGAGAATTTTATATCCAATGGGATTGGAATTTGAAAAATTCATGAGTGTCTCAATGATTGTATTTTATAAAAGGGGGAGGAGGATGAGGTCCTGAACAATTGTTAGGTTTGTGGAAAATCTTGTTACAATTTAAAGCGTGGTGGAATCGATGTTGGTGCTGAAGCGGAGTTGACTATGAAGAAAAAGACACCCGCCAAAGTTTTATGGTATCTCCCTATCATTCCCTGGCTAAATAAGTTGGTTGCTTATGAATAAGATGCAAAGTTGTTGCGATGTCACACCAAAAGAGAATAACCAGCGGATGGCGTCATTAGTCATATGTTGGATGGTGAACAGTTGAACAAACTTGATACTATGTATCCCGAGTTCGGTGGGGAATTGAGACATTTAAGACTAGGGCTATCCACGGACGGAATGAATCCATTTGGTAATATGAGTAGCATACACAACTCATGGCCTATTATGATGGTGATTTATAATCTACCATCTCAGTTGACAATGATGATGAATTATGTGTTATTATCTATGATGATCGCGGGTCCTAAGCAACCTGGTAACGGCATAGATGTCTACTTGGCTCCGTTAGTGTATGATTTATTGACCTTATTCAATACAGGGGTTCTGATGTATGGTGGAAGTGCTAAAGAATATTTCACATTGAAGGCTTTGTTTTTTTGTATCATTAACAATTTCCTTGCATAGGGAACCTGTTTGGGTACTCGATGAAAGGACAATGTGCTTGTCATGTGTGTCAGAAGGAAACAACATTTTTCCAGTTGAAGCATAGGTGTAGAGCAGCTTATCTTGGCCATAGGCGGTTTCTTCCGGACGATCGTGCATCTAAGAAGTGGTTCAATGGATAAGTGGAGCTTAGAGGGACACCAATACCCTTGACTGGTGTTGAGGTTTATGATAGAATTAAGGACTTGCCTAATGATTTTGGCAAAAAATGCGAAAGGCTGCTTTTGAAGGAAGCTGGAAGAATTGCTCTATATTCTTTAGACTCCCTTATCAGAAGCACTTGGAAATCAAGCATTTTCTTGATTTCATTCACATTAAAAGAATGTGTGTGACTCTTTGGTGGGGACAGTGTTGAATACACCCGGTAAAACTAAGGACAGGCTAAAGGCTTGGCTTGACCAGGTCGAAATGGGAGTTAAGAAAGATTTAGGCCCTGTTAGAAATGGCGATGGTTGTTATCTACCTCATACTTGTTATTCCATGTTTGGGGTAGAGAATAAGTCGTATTGTGAGACCCTTAGTGGTGTGAAGGTGCAAGCTAGTTATTCTTTAAACATTAGTTCATGTGTTTCTCTCACTGATTTGAAGTTGGTTAGTTTAAAATCACATGACTTCCACAATTTAATGCAAGAATTGAATGCCATCACAATTAGATCGTCCCTACCACCTCATGTTAGACTGTATATCACTAAGCTTTGCTTTTTCTTCAAATCAATTTGTTCGAAATCCATTACTGTTGTCAAGCTTGATCATTTGCAGGCGATGGTAGTTGAAGTTCAGTGTCTGATGGAGATATATTCCCCCCCCTAATTTTTTGATATTATGGTTCATTTCATAGTCCATTTTGTGAGGAATATCAAACTTCGCACTCCTGTATTCCTGTGGTAAATGTACCAGTTGGAGAGCTACATGAAATATTTTAAACACTTTGTAAAAAATAGATACCGGCCTGATGAAATTATTGTAAAGAGTTACATTGCAGAGGAAGTTATTGAATTTTCAACAGATTATATGTAGGACGTCGAATTTGTTGCCATTTCAAAATTAAGGCCTGAAGGGAGGTTGGTGGGACATGGTGTTAGGCAGGGAAATCTGTTAAACCCCAGTTCGGATGATTTGTGTGTAGCTCACCTTTATGTTCTTCGCAACCATAAGGATATCGTCCTATACATTGATATCCACATGGATTCTATTAGGTTGATGCATCCAAAATTCAACAAATCCCGTGTTTTGCAACAACACACTTCTACTTTTGCCTCATGGCTACGGGATCATGTGGAGAGGGGTAATCATCCCTCCTCTATGAAATGGTTGGCGCGTACAAAATCAGAGATAGTTTTGCCACATGGAGCTTATGACATAAACAAATTTACATTTAGGACAAAAGTTATGGACGGAAAGAGTGTGTCACAAAACAATGGTGTACTCTCATGTCTAAGGCATTACATGTTGCAAGTGGTAGCGACGACAATCCTCCCTCACCCATCGTAATTGATTCCTCTCACGAAACCTCTCATGAAGGGGAATCTGATTCCTCCATAGCCACCTCTACATTATAATTAATTTTAAACACTAGTACACATTCCATTATAGAATATATAAAAAATAAAAAACCGTGAAAATGTACAAACCTTCTTCGATTCTTGCCCTCTTGTTTGCATATCCTGCATCACCCATCCTATGTGCCTACTTTTGGTTAACCAACATCCACTAATTCTTCATAAAATAATCCTGGTCAAACCACTTGCACGGTTTTTCCTCTCCATAAAATGCAAAACCTTGTATGCCCTTCAAAATCAAGGTGATTAAGTTCCTAAAAGGGAGTCTTTTTCCACCCTCTTAGACATCTTGATGTATAACATATGACTAAATATCTCAGATCTCACATTGATCCTTCTACCCTCCATTATGTAGTAAAACAATATGAGCCTTGCAATAGTAGGCTTAGTGATGTGGTCGGAGGTGGGTACTATAGTCCTAGAAATTATTTCGTAGACTATGCGGTTGTCTATGGGGAGGCTCTTTATGCTAAAGCTCTTGGGCTTCCCTATGTTTGTCGGATTACGTCCAAAATATCTAATGCTACATTCAATCACGTTAACATATAGGAAATCAGTCTCGAGAGGCCAACAATCCCTGTGATATACATCATGTAACGACCCATCCATTTTTGAGGAAACACATCTTGAGGCCCCTTATACGGATAGTCCAAATGTCCATTAATAATCCATGGACTTAGGTATACATCATATCCACTTACCCTAGTCCTAAAACCATCCCCATCAACCTCATATAGGTTGCTATAAAATTGACACACTTCATCAAAATGACTAGATTCAACTATTGTTAATAACTTAAGCACATGTTGGCTGTTGAACTTTTGAACGGGCTCTACTAAACCAATGCTATGATAAATCTTCAAATCAATCACATAACTATCCAATAATTTTCCACCATCACGCAGTTCATTGTACCTAGATTGAGCAAGTTCGGAAACAAACCTTGCTCTCTCGTAATCATTGTTTCTTCCTCGGCATGCATTGGTGGATTTTGAAAGTCCTCGACCACCATTTCCACCCTGCTTTGATGATGACATTTCGAGTTGAAATTAGTGGACTAACACTTGGTTAAATTTAAGGGATCACGATGGAGTTTCCGACACCGTAAGGTTCTTCAATACGAAATTAATGTTTGAAATTTGGGGCTAGGTGTGAGTTGAACCTTTTTTTATATATGCAGGGAGGAACTTATTCCTTCAAAATTTTAAATAGTGAGGAAATTAGTTCCGAATCCGGAACTAATTCAATCAAGAATTGAGAATTTAAGCCAAAAAACCATGTTCGCTCCGGAATTAAGGGCTGATATCGGAATGCAAGTTCCGAGTCCGGAACTGTGCAGGATGGTATGCGGAATAGTTAATGAAAAAAATAGTATATAAGTGAGGATATTGGTTCTGGAACTAATTCAATAAAGAATTAAGAAATAAAGCTGAAAATATTGGTTTTGCTCCGGAATTGGGGGTTGATCTCAAAACGTAAAGTTCCGAGTCCTGAACTAGGAGGGAAAAACATTTTGAAATATTAGATAAAAAATAAAGAAAATGGTTAATAACTCAATTTTGCTAAAGTCATAGTTCCTTAATCGTAACTTCATCGGCAAAAGAAATAAAAGTTGACCACGACATGCTTCCTTATTTGGAACTTCAGGGGTTCAGTACTATGACTGTAAATGTATGCTTCCTCAATCGGAACTAGCTCGGTCAAGATGGTAACTTTGTTTACTTCAAGTTATTGAACCTTTGTATACAAACACAAACTTAGTGAACAACATAAATAACTTTTTTGGGAACTTTTGAAAGATTGAAACTCCGAATGACAATGTTTCCCGGTAAAACATACATAATGTAATATTGTACTTAACACAAAACATACTTAATATTTAATTATCTTGGGTTACAAAAAATAGTCAATAACATAATCAAATTGATAGGAGTTTAGTCGGAGTGGGTGCTGAACATGACTGCGAACTTGGGATTACTTTCCTCTTGGGGTCTCTTCGTCAGCATCCTCTTCCGCTTCACTATCCGAAAAATTCAAATCGAAATTGGGAATCGTCTCGTCATTGCTAAGCTCCAACTTTAACCCAGTTGATTGGATGAACTTTACATGGCAGACCTCCACTAGCTCCATTTCTTTGTTCGCCTTTCTTACATCGGAGAAAATGCATTGGAAGTACTGACTAACCACACTCTTCCAATCGTGTCCACAGCCTACAAATTCACAAATTCATAAATTGATACAAATTCATAAATTAATAAATTAATAAAAATTAAATTCTAAATTGAATCCATAAGATTGAATATAATGAACAAAAATGAAGTAGGACTTATGTGATCATGACGACTCAGCCATCTCCACGCCCGCATCCCTTGCTCTTTTGCCGCATTTTCCACTACTCCGAGCCCCGTGAAGACCTTCTGACACCACTTGTTATCATTTCTCAATTCAAGCTTTGTTTAAGTGAACCAACTCTCGTTGTAGTATTCAATACACAACGGTTGATCTAGTGGCATCGCTCCAAACGTCTGAAGCAGTGTTGTTACAAGGCCCCCGTAGGGGAGATCATTCTTCTTCCCGGCTGCAGCTTTCAAAATGTAATTAATTATTGTGTAGTCCGGGTTAATGGGGATCCCCCTCTATGAGGTAATAAAATAACATCAAGTTGCCTATTTTTGGTTCACAGGCGTGTCCACCAGACGGCAAAACATTCATACAAATCCACTCAAAAAGGATTCACTGCTCGACACTCAATTTACCCACATCATAAGTGTCCCCCTTACCCATCCCTGGCCCATCCCCATGGAAGTACTTACGGGTCATCTCTACAGGGTTCAATGGGGTGGCCTCTGTAACTGCAGGCCAACTTTGTTGGTGAAAAATCTCCAACAGGCTATCCGGTGTGCCCGGACGTAGTTTACTAGAGTTTATGTAGGGGCAATCTAAAACGACATTTATGGTATACTTTGTGACCTTCAAATTAATACCATTAACCCTTGTTAAATCATTCACCCTCTCCAAGGCTCAACTATCCCCCTCACCAAACCCTAGTTCTACATCTATGTGAAGGTTATCAATCAAAAATGGTGGGACGGGAGAATGTTGGTTAGGGTGTGGAAGCTCCAAATTGTGGGTTTGATATGTTGATCCTACCCTAACTCACAAGATTAGGTAAACAATGCTTCTTTCAACATCCATTTGGTAATCATTTGTATATCTTCTTCTCAATGGTTGTCAAAGTAAAATGTTATTTTTTTTCCTTGTTAATCACCATAATTATATAACGTTGTAGGGTTCAATGTGTTGTTATTTTGTTTATATTTCTTTGTTACTTGTTTTAGTTTGAGTTGTTATTTGGTAACCCTCCAATTTTTTGAGATTATATCGGTGTTTCTAGGTTTTTTTAATGTTCAAAAAATGGCCTCGTGATCATGTTCCTTTGGAAAATGGGAATACGGAGACAACGGTTAATGAAGATGAAGCCAAAGAGGAGTCTGAAAAGGTTGGAATAGCTCAGACCCATTGTAGAACCCTATAAAGGAGACTGTTTAGGAATGAATTTACTTTTTTGGTTAAGGTGGGTTGTTGCTTGTCGGAAGAACGTTCTAAATGGGGAAGTTGGGATGGAAATGTGGGTAGGACTAGGATTGATATTCCCTATGATAATTGGCATGAAGTTCCAAAAGAATACAAGGAGATATTATGGTTGGAGTGCAAGGTAACCGAACTATTTAGTTTACAATCATGGTTTATTAGAAATTATTTCATATCATCGAAATGTACAAGAGTTTTGATGATTTTGCTATTTATGTCCCTTTAGAGACCATTCAAAATCGATGCCTCTGACATTGACGACTTGATGAAGTGGGTCACAAATATGATGTCTAAGAGTTGGCGAGCACACAAGTACACTCTATCGAGAGATTACATTTTCTCTAATAGAAAGGGTGACATACCATGGACAACATACACACACATACAACCAGAGAGTTGGGAGATCCACAAGAGAAGAGCATTACAGAATGAGAGAAATGTTGGTCTCAAACATAATTGATAGTTCATTTTATCTTATGCGGTCATAATTTGCTTAACTTCGTCCATATTTTCTTTTAGTGGACGAGGAAAGAGAAAATACATATTTGTTCCCTCAACTTAACTAATCATAGGAAGAGTCACGGGGGTTATGCATTGGCGACCCTCGAGATAGTAAAGCAACAATTTTAAAAAGAAGTCCATTTGGCAATGGAGAGGGGAATGTCCGAGGAAGAGGCTAGGGGATCGGTCATTCCAATTGATGTAGAACAAACTGAATTATGTGATCTATTCCTCAAGTCTCAACAAAACAACAAGGGTCGGTATGTAAAAGATTATGTAGTTGAACTTCCGGAGAAAGTGGTAAGTTTTTTATTCATTAAAATATAATTTCCAAATTGTGAACTTTTTCTATATCTAAAATTACATTTCTTGAGTTGTGTAGAAGAAATTAAAAAAAAAGATGCAATTAAGGGTGAATTCATACAAACTGGGAAGCATGACATATTGTGCAAGGCTACAGGTAAATCCAACCACGCGGGTTGTGCAAGAGAGATGGGTGGATTCTTAACACAATGAGAGGCTTTTGGAATTGTGGGTTATTATATTGGGGCTAAGACTTCAAGAATTAACGAATTGAAGAAGTAAACTCTAGTGCAAGACAATCGATTAGAGCAGCATGATATTTTGATCCACAAGTTAGCAAGGCACACAGGTTTTCAACTACCAAATAATCCAAAATATCTAACTAGAAATTGGGAGCCCCCTTCAAGAGGATACCACCACTCCCCGTGTGACATTGAGGTGGACAAAATTGTAACAAAGCAGGGCACCAATTGTTGGAGCCCCTAACAAGGGCATCCTATCCCCCGCGAAAAAAGAAATGAATGTCACTCTAACCAAGGCAACATTATCCCTGGAAAAAAAGTTTGATCTACTTAATAAATCTCAAACTTTGTTATTGTGATATCATTAAATAGGTTGTACTTTCATTGTAATGGGGAAATCAATTGTGTGAGCTTTTCATAGAAGTGGGTGAAAAAGTCACACCGATGCATGTGGCTGTTGGTATTTATTATGAATCGATGAGACACTATCACTCCATACCAATCGGGAGTGAAATTGCAAGGGTTTCCATAGAGAACCTGTTGGTGCACAATGCAAGTATGCCCATTCCAAAAAGAGATTACAAGAAGGTAGGACCACCCCAACTATTGTTCCTACAATGGCCGCGTAATCTTATTTACGTCGATCCGGAGAATGATGGACAATTGAAACAATTAAAGCCAACACCCACAAAGTCATCCATACCGGCCGTATTAAATGCCAAAACACCTAAGCCAAAAACACAAAGGATTCACCACCATTTGTGAACATATTGTCAAACTGGATCTCGGCACACGAACACAACTCAACATACATTTTTTCCGGAAATGAGTGTGTGTTTGGTAGAAAGCGGGACATCATCATTACTTGGAGTGATTTCTATGAATTTTGTAAGAGTGACCAAGTGAACCAACCGATCATGTCTCTCTTTCTACTGTAAGTGCTTTCTTTATTTTACTTATTCAATATATGTTCAATCAAACTTAACACATATAGATATGTAATCTACGTTTTTTTGTGTGCAAGGTACATGTACTACTTTGCCAATCAAAAGACAAAATAATGGGTGGGCTATTTATGTCCGTTGATGACTCAAGGAATTGAGTGTTCAGACCAAGAGAGGATTGAATACATATGCAAATGTTTAGCCAGGAAGGATATAAAATTCTACATTGCACCTTACATGGAGACGTGATGTTCTCAATTTCACTAATATTAAATATAACGGTACATTCTAAGAAATATTTCATTAATAAAACAATTTGATGTAGGGGTCATTGGTCTTTGACATTGATTGTCCTAGAAGCTAGGTGTGTGTATTGGATGGATCCTTTGCATTTTGAACCATCGCAAGCATTAGTGGATATTTTGAGAATTGCATTCTATGAGAGAAATGTTCAAAAAGACTTACAAATTGTCCAAATAAAATTTCGTATAAAGTTAATCAAGTTGCAAAATATTTGAATGTCATTAGCTATCCACTAATTTATATTCAATAATACTAGTACAAGAAACAAGCAAAAACATGGGAATGTGGCTACTACGCAATGTTGTACTCGGCCGAGTGCGTCAAAGATGTACGGTTGGATTACCTTGATATTGATAAGGTAAGTATGTAATCCATAGGTATGAAATTTATTTTTAATTATCGATAAACTACAAACATATGAGGACTAATTCCTTGTATTCTAATGTCCTTAGATTATTTCGAAAGAACAAAAGTCGTATTCACAAGATGACATCAATGTGGCAAGAAACTGTGTGGCGATACATCTAATCAATGTTCGATCCGCAACTCTTGGAAGACTTAAGGTAGTAGTATAACACATATCTCAGTACTAGTAACGTGTATTTTGCAGAATAGAAATTGCTTGTTTTCTATTCCAATCTATAGATAGTTTCTTGATTAGCCGTGTCTATAGATTTTTTGTGGAACTACATTGTTGTTGTGTGCTACTACGTTGGCTAATATAGTTAGATATGACGACTAGAATAGAATTTAGATGATTTCTATTCCTATGTATAGATAAGTGCTAGATTAGCCATATCTATACATTTTTGAAACATTGCGCGATCATAAGCTACATTTGTTGCCAAAATTATCTGTGATTAGTGGCAAATATTATACCGATATGCACATTGTTTAAATTTTTACTATTGCTCCAAAACAAATTCGAGTTCAGATTTGTTTTCTCACCTTGGTCAATGATAAACAAAAGGGCCGACAACTAGTTCCTCATCCGGAACATATAATCCACGATCAAGATCCTCACTCAGAACTAATAATGCTTGAGAAATGAAATCTTGCACCAAAAAAAAGTTTGGGTCCAGATTCCACACCCTTTTTTTTGAATACTTTTAGCACCTCATCTAACAAAACTGCTAAGCCGTCTCCCTTTCGTTCGATCAAAAGGTCAATTGTTGGTCAAAAAGTCAATTTTAAGGGTAAAATAGTAATTTCTCCTTTTCTTTTTTTCTTTCCTTTTTTTCTCTTTTCTCCTTTTCTTTTCTTTTATTCTTTTCTCTTTTTATCCTTTTCTCCTTTTTTAGTAGCGCCGCTTGCTCTATTTTCTCCTGCTCGCCTCCCTCCTCTCCCTTATCCCGCAGATTCGAGCAATACCGCCGGTCCATCCAAGTTCCTACCTCCAGTCCTTACGAGCTCACATCGCCGGTCCAGTCGAGCTCCCACCAATTCGAGAAACATCGACGGTCTGACCGAACTCCCGCCACCGGTCCAACCGAGCTCCTGTTGATTCGAGCAACACCGCCTAATATGAATCTCCTTGCGAAGACTCTGAATTGCGGAATTTTAGATCTTTGACTAAACAAGGGATTTCGCAAACCCTATTATAGCCGCACAAACTGATCAAAACTAGCCCTCGGGGTCTTGA
>JAULKM010084791.1:0-11465 GCA_032355605.1 Rubia tinctorum
CCCCAAAGCAAAATCTCACAAAACTCTCAACTTTCTAATTCCCCAAAAGTGTATATCACACAAACCCTTTTTCCTAACTCTACCCATATATACCATCAATTCCTTACGCCATAGAAGCATTTTCTAATCCCGAATTGATATTACCCAAAAGTCAATGGTATCAAGTGAAGCAAACCAAATATCAAATGTTCAACATAAGCTTCATTTTCTACCAACAACATATATACCCCAAAACAAAACGAAGCATAAAAAAAATCAAGAATTTCATACCTTGCTTCGTTTTCCCCGCTACCTTACCCGATCCCAAGAAGAGCCATGATGTTAGGCTACCCGATAAACCAATTTTTTATCGCAACCTTATGACTCCAATGCTGGCAAATGAGTAGAGCGTAACAAAATTTCATTTTCTTTTCTCTCATTCTCTCATTTTGCCTAGGAGCCCTTTTCGAGTTTTCATCCTAACCACACATCATGTTTCTTAGGCTCATATCTCACCCACATTGAGCCTCTCATTTTTTTCCTAGGCCACCCTTTCGGGTTTTCGACCTATCCGGGCCCCCAATGTTGCCTAAATTGCCCTCTCGGGTTTTCAACTTAGCATGTTTATTGTTTTTTTAAAATTTCCAAGAGTAATGGATTTACACCATAAGCAAAATAAAAATAACATAAATAAATTCTAAGGTATCCACATCCAAAAGTAAGAAAACTAACATCTGAAAATAAAACTAGCATCCAGAAATGAAACTAATATCCAAAAGTGAAGACCAAAACCAAATCCATATGATATCAAAAATAGAGACTACCCCCTTCCCATACTGGAATCCTACATTGCTCTCAATGTAGACAAAACAGGGCAAAAAGATAATACAAAGCAAAGTAGGGAGGGTATGCAAGAGAGAAATGCTCACTCTCCCTGGTGAGAAGAAGAGCCATCATCTCCATATCGGCGCTGGTAGTCTGCCATCCAAGCCTCATTGCGTAGGTGTCGCTCCTAGCGCCTCGTTGCTCTAGGATCCTATCCCGGGAGGCCTCCAGCCTGGGCTCGCATATCCCTCATCGCGGATGCGAGGTGGTCGATTTCCTCATCCATGTCTATGAGCTGTCGCGACATGTACGAACTGTGGTCGTGCATTATACTGTGTAGGCGGGAGATCGAGGTTGCCAGATGCTGCTGTGTGTAGTCATGACTGCCCTGCATCGGGTCCTGCATCATCGGAGATTGGGGTGGGTACTGGGCCTGAGGTCGGTGCGGAGACGGCTGTGGCGGCTGATGCTGCATCGGGTCCTGTTGTGGTGTGTCCATGGCGAAGGGAATAGCCCCCTCATCCGAGTCAATGGGGAGTTTTCGAAGCTCCCGCTCAAACCCCCTGCGTCACTCACTGGCTGACTCAATCGCCAAATCTGCTATCGGTGTGTCAAACTCCAGCTTTGTACGTTGGGGCTGCGGGAGCTTCATGAAAGGGACGCTCCCAGCCCCGTACAACCACTGGAATGATCGTGAGTCAGAGGTGGTCTTGATAAAATGGAAGTTGACCATTCTGGTCAACGTGATGCGGTAAGATAAGTCTCGACCAATCCTCGTCAAACCCTCTGGAAGCTCAACTCCCAAGTGGTCCGCCAGTAATGTGATCATGCCTCCAGCAGAGATCTCGCCCCTGTCCTTCCTGGACGTCTCTAAAATACGGTCGACCCACAGATCTGCCCAACGGCCGAATCCCGTCCCCTCGCTAGTCAACTCCCATAAGAATTGGATCTCATCATTCGGGGCGTTTGTAATCACTTGGATGCTATGTCAAAAGATAATATTTACACTAATTAATATGCAAATTACAGCTATCAGCAAAATGCATGTAAGTTCATGTGCATATGATAGGCCTAAGCATAATACTAACTATATTATGCCAAAATAAAAAATATGTAGCCTAAACCAAACTAAACTAAAACAAAAATGTTTCTACAAAAACTAACTTAATCCAATCCAAAATAAACCTAATTGAAACCAAGATAAAGTAAAACCTAAGTCCAATTTACAGCTAAAATGATAGTCAAAATTCCAGTCACTTATCAAAATCACAACCCAATGTACATCCTAAAGGCTAAACCAAAAATTTTCGGAAAAATCACAGCACAATTCATCACAATTCACATCCAAAATCAGGGCAATTTATAACAACCACAAACAAAACGACAGTCCAAAAATACCAGTCCGCAGTTATACCAATAGTCTAAAATTCCAATCCAATCACAGCCAACAATTTCCAAACCTATTATTTACATCATCTATCAATATAATTGAACAATTCACAAACACCAATTCACACACAACAAATTCACATTAATAAAAAAACTTTAACATTTTTAAAAATTCCCAAAATTATCATAAATCATGAATTGAAAGTGACAAAGCAATTAAAGAGTATGGACTCGAAGAATGTTACCGAATTGAAGCTAAGAGTGGTGAATTGATGGAACCCAAAGCAAAATAGAACCAAATTTGAAGAATCCCCAAAATTTAGGGTTTTGGATTCGGCTAGATTGAGGTGGAATGGTATGAGGTATGGTTGAGGAACAAATTTCCGGCATTGTTTTTGGTGAAAATGGGCGGGCTAGGGTGGCGGAGAGTGGCAGAAATGGTGAAAAGCGGCGGCGGACGGGTGGAAAATGGGCAGAACAGCGTTCTGCCCATTTTTTTCTTTTTATAGCCCCAGCGTCGCGATCATGACGGATTCGTCGCGAGTTGCGACGATTTCCCTATCCATCACGAGCGCAATGGATTCTGATGCAACTCGCGACAATACTGTCGTGACTCGCGAATGTTGGTGTCCGAAAGTTGCAAAATGAGAACTGTTTTCTGATGTCCATTGCGATCGCGGTGGGGCTGTCGCGACTCACGACGCCTCCATCGCGCTCGCAAATGTTTGGTGCTGGAAGTTCCAAACTTCCCCCGTCTGTCGCAACTCGCGACGTGGTGGTCGCGACTCGCGACAAAGCATTCGTGATCGCGATAAACTGGGGATTCTCTCTTCAAAAAATTTCCAAACTTACCAAGTCCCAAGAATTCTCCACTTCTTATTTCCCGCAAAATCTCATCAAAACATCACCGCAACAAGAAGAAAACAAAATCAAGAAGAAAACAATGACAGAAATTTGAACTTAAACCAAAAATCAATGGAAAATCATGAATGATTTTCCGGATAATCAAAACCAAGTTTATTTAACGTCGTCGGCACGACTTACCTCCCTTCTTGGAGTTTACTCACAGACCGGATCAAGAAGATCAACATCTTCTCCTTTTTCTGGTACAAAGCTCTCGTGGTAAAGTTTCAAACATTGCTCATTCACTTTGAAGGAGTTGGACTTAGCTCGATCTAAAATCTCCACATCACCATGCGGAAAAAATTTCACCACTTCAAAAGGCCCGATCCAGCGTGACCTCATTTTACCTGGAAAAAGACGAAGATGAGATTGAAATAGAAGGACTTTTTTACCTATGGCAAATTCCTTTCTATTTATCAGTTTGTCATGCAAAGCCTTCGTTCTGTCTTTGATATGAATCTCATCGATGATATGTGCCCAAATTTTTGTATGACACAGAGCAGGATATGATGAATAAAGGCTTGGATAGAGATCTTACCCAATATGCAATGTTCGACATTGTTCATGAGTGGTTGGAGTGTATTTGACCGAAGACTAGTTTAAGTTTACCGAAGGTGGGTCCTTCAAAGAGGAAAGGCCCTTCGAGGAAGGCAGGTTCCTCGAATAAGAGGTACCAGATAAATCCTTCTAAGAAAAAGGTTCCCCCTAAGAATAAATCATCAACCATTAGGCTTGGGACAAAAAATCCTCTAGTTAAGGCTATGAATGAGATTTCAACGCTGGCCCCTAGCTGTGATAATGAAGTTGAGATGCCAGTACATAATCGTGACGCTGAGAGGTCGCCTTCCGGAGACTTAATCCCTTGCCAAAGATGACATACCAATAGTGCCCTCGAGGGTTCAGAAGGCGAGATTGATCGCTTATTCCCAATTGCTACTGATTGAAGCCTGGGGATGTACAATGGTTTGAATAAGTTTGTGTAAACGATTTTATACTTTGTAATTACAAATAAACTCTTTCGTGCGCGAATGTATTGTGTGTATGTTTCAAATTTCTCAAATGTTGAATAAATTCGGGTTGTTTTAATACCATTATTCCAACATTTTTGTCATATGGAAAGACATCCTAATAGTTAGGTGGATAATGGTCGTTTAAGAGCGAATTTATCGACCGCTTAAAGAGCGAATGTCAGTCACTTAAGAGCGAATATTGCTTAAGAGTAAATGTTGGTCCCTTAAGAGCAAAGGTCAATCCCTTAAGAGCGAATGCCGGTCGCTTAAGATCAAATGTTGCTTAAGATTTAATGTCGGTCACTTAAGAGCGAATGCCTTTTAAGAATGAACGCTGGCCGCTTAAGAGAGAATGTCAATCTGTTAAGAGAAAATGTCACTTAAGAGCAAATGTCACTTAAGAGTGAATGTCTGTCGCGTCGGTCTCTCAAGAACGAATGTCGGTCACTTATGAGAGAATGTCGGCCACTTAAGAGTGAATGTCAATTGCTTATGAGCGAATGTTGATTGCTTAAGAGAGAATTTTGCTTAAGAGTAAATATTGGTCATTTAAGAACAAATGTCGATGCTTAAGAGTGAATGTCGCTTTAGAGCAAGTGTCAATCACTTAAGAGCGAATGTTGATTGCTAAAGAAAAGGGAACATACCAATAAGAGGGAACATAGTTAACCTTCGAAAGTATCATCAGCTTTGAAGAAACTCATACGAATCCTGCCGTATGTAATTACTCCAAGACTTGTACGCCATGCGCTGCAACTGGTTCACCCATTTGGTAAAGTAGTCAATGCTATCATTAGCATTGACGAATATCGATAGCATTGACTATTTTTCCAAATGGGTGAACCAGTTGCAGCGCATGGCGTACAAGTCGGGGAGTGATTACATGCGGCAGGATTCTTATGAGTTTCTTCAAAGCTGATGATACTTTCGAAGGTTAAATATGTTTCCTCTTCTTGGTATGTTCCCTTTATTATCCTTCTTACATGGTGGGTTTCAAGGGTATCTACCTGATGGGGTAATTGGTAAGAAAGATTATAGTTTGACCCTGGAAATATGGCCTCAATCTTCGAGCTACACGGACTAATGCCAGAATCAACCTTTCGATGGCAGTATACCTCTTTTCATGTCCTTGAAATGGTCTTCTAATAAAGTATATGAGATATTGTTGCTTTCCTTTCTCCTCTACCAACACAATGCTGATAGCTAAAGCAAAGACCAATATATAGAGATACAAGACTTCTCATTTATCTGGTTTCATCAACGTTGGAAAGATTCTGAAGTGTTCCTTCAATGTTGTGGATGCCATCTCACAATCTTTCATCCAGTCAAACGTTTTGGCTTTCCAAAGTACATTGAAGAAGGGTAGTTGTCTCTCTGCCCCCTTTAATAAGAAACAGCTCAAAGCCGCTACGCACTTTGTTAGTCTCTGAATTTCTTTTGTAGTCCATGGACTCTTCACATTCATCATCGCCTCCACCTTTTCCGGGTTAGCATCGATTCCTCTTTTTGAAACCATGAATGCCATGAATTTTCCAGCACCAACTCCAATCACACACTTTGATGGAGTTAACTTCAAATTTGCTCCTCGTTACTCATCAAACATCTCCTCCAGGTCTAACAAGAACTGCTCTCATGTCATACTCTTTACCACCATGTCATCTACATAGATCTCCTAACTCTTTCCAATCTGTCTTTTGAAAAGTATATCAACTAGCCGCTGGTAAGTAGCACCATCATTTTTCAAACTAAACGGCATTTTCCTATAACAAAAAGTGACCATATCCGTTATGAACGAGGTTTTCTCCTTATCCTCCTCCTCCATCAATATCTTATTATACCCCTGGTGAGCATCAAAGAAATCCAGGTTCTGATACCCCGTCACCATTCGACCATCTAATCCATCGATGGTAACTGATAGCTATCCTTAGGGAAACACTTGTTTAGATCTGTAAAATCAGTACACACGCGTCATGCTCCATCATGTTTCAGAACCATAACTGGATTAGCCAGCCACTCTGGGTAGAACACCTCTTCAATAACCTCTGCCTCAAGAAGCTTCTCGACCTCCACCCTTATTTCCTTGGCTCTCTCATGAGCAAGCATCCTCATTTTCTACTTAACTAGCTTGATCGAAGGGTCGATGTTTAGCTTGTGGACAGCCAATTGTGTCGGTATCCCTGTCAAGTCCGAAGTATCCCAGGAAAAACATCACAATATTAATCAAGTAATGCCTTCAACTACTTTCGTACTACTTCCGACATCACTTTCCAACGGGCACCGTTTTGAATTTTTGATTGGTAAGTGGTTGAGTGTCGGTTGGTCCAATTTTTCCGTGTACCGAGGCCAAGTCCTTCATCCTTATTGCTCCCTATACTATCTCATAATTAAAATTCCTAGCCACCATCTGGTCACCCCCAATTGATTCCACCTTGTTGCTCGTTGGGAACTTCATCATCAAATGGTACGGTGACCATACTGCCCTTTCTTGGCACATCCATGACCTCCTGAGTATCACATTGTGGGGGGAGAAAGCATCAATGATTGTGAAATTATAGTTCATAGTGATCCCTTTATCTCCCTCTGCAACCCTGACTGGAAGATTGATTTCTTAAATGGATATACTGTCTTCCCTATGAATCCTAACAGCAGAGAAGTCAATTTGTTCAAATGTGTATGCCCGATCCAGAGTTGATCGAAGCAATCCACAAACATAATCTCCAATCAACTTCCATCATCAACAAACACCCTTTTCACCAATGAAGTACCAATCATTGCAGTAATTACCATGGGATCTGCATGTGGAATCATGTTTGAGATCTACTTCCAAGAAAGTGATTGTTTCATCAGGTCAAAATATTTTACCCATCGACTCTCCTGCTGAGATATGGCATGAATCAGCCTTCATCACTGTATTTGAAGACATCTCCCCTACGAATCCACTAATGTCGTTGATCACCCTGTGCATAACAAGATTTCTCTCAATCCTATTCTTATTCTCTGCTGGTTGTTCCATTGTGGTTCCTCACAGTGCTCCTGTCGCTGGCCTTGAGGCCCACGATCTCCTCTGCTCCCAGAATCGAAATTTTTCTTCGGAGGCCACCTATTCCCTCACTCGTTACTCGGCTTCATGGGGTCATCTCGGCCAAACTGATAAAAAAACTCATTTAGAAGACCTTCCCTCTCACACTGATCGATCTCCATTTTTAGGTGGGTACACTTATTCGTGTGATGACTGTAATCTCCATGGTGATCTTAGAACTTTTTGGTAACTCTCCTACTAGCGAACGCTCTGTCATTTATCGGAGTGGGTGATCTTAAAATTCCCTGATGGATACTCCAAATCTCTACTAGGAAACACTGCATAGGTGTGTATTTCTCAAAACTTGGTCTCTCCATTGGCCTTTTCCCTTAAGAATTCCTGGGTTTCGTGTGTTTGGCTATTATACCCTCTTTCTTCTTCCAAGTTGATTCCTGAACCGTCAAATGCTGCTCTACAACCTCCTGAAGCTGCTAAAGCGTCTAAGGAGTCTTTGTCGATTTCTTGTACAACTCCAAGTCCTCCATCCCTAGAAGATAACCTTAGATGATTTCATTATCCGTACCTTAGATAACCCCCAAACTCTCATCGGCGTATCTATGATAGAATTTTACAATGGACTCCCCATGCTTCTGTTTCGTTTAATACAACTCAGTCAACGTTTTGGTGATTTTTGTTTCTGGAAATACTAACTCAAGAGTGTTCCACTGAAGTCTCGGTATGACTGAAGTGAACCTCTTGGAAACTTGTTGAACCATTCATGTGTCTTCCTACGAAGGTAGCTGCCCACTAGCTTACAAGTCAACCTCTCATCGAAATCTCGAGATTTCATCAAACTGAGAAAGTCTGAATAAATTCTTAAGGGTATGTGTCTCCTGCATAGGTGGGGAGCCTCTCTGGTGGCTTCATATCACCTGGTCAACGAACCATCGTTACAGTTGGGCCAAATGGGGAGCCCGCAGTTTGACCAATTGGACTTATCAGCCTACTCAACTATCTTCCCAGGGTAGTGTCAGTCTCACCAGGCACATAGTTTCTACCCTGGTTTGGTCCTCTATGAGGGTCATCATTCTGGAAAATATACATAGGTTGTCAGATGACCTGTCATGAATAAAATCCAAGTCCCATATTCCCAGAATATTTGAGGGGCATGGATTCCTATCTATGGTAGTCTAAAACTCCATGGCCTTGCCCTGCAAGATTCGATTGGTTTGTGATTCCCATCAAAGGTATAACCCATCGAGTCTGTTCGATGCCTAGGACCGAGTACATGGGCATCGAAGTAGTTATAAAATAGCTACCTGCATGTGATCGGGGAAAGAGGGTTTCAGTCCCAACATTTAGCTTGCTAGGGGCAGGGCTCTGACATGTGCTTCTAGGGCCAAAGGTGAAGTGGGAGTCATCGAAGTCATCATAATCGTTGATGGTCCATAGAACATCGAGGGAGGAATGATCTGGTACCCTGCTGCCATTAGCATCTGCATCATCTTATTGAGACTCTACTACGGGCTTACTATCACATCTCCTAGCCCCCGATTCTCCTGGATCCCTCATTCATAAGCCTCCACTTGTGAGTCACCAGAACATTCGGTGAGATAGTCATCCACCCTTCGCAATCCAAATATTGATATCGCACCTCCAACTCCCACCGTTGGTTCTATAGTAACTTCCATATTTATCTCTGATGGAACTCCTTCCTACAACCATTCAATCACAGGAATTGATAGGTTAGGATCCAACGAAGCTTCAACCGGAGCCATCTCCACACTCCTTATTGCTGCTGCTGCGACATTCTCTTCGTATGTTGGGCCTATATAAAGATCTAACTTCACCGCCGTCGCCAGTCCCCTTGATCCTCAACCTCTCACTCTGTCGAGTAGAAGTTGTGGATGCAGACATACACCAAGGGATCTAGATCTTACTTAATAGGGTCCCACTAGGCGCGCCAATTGATGCGTCTTGGACTTGATCCAAGCCCCTAGACCTCGATCACCTCCAATCAGGTCTACAATCTGCAAAGGAAACAAAACTCGGAGTAATCCAAGGGAAGACTCTCTAACGGTTAAGTTAGTCTTGGGAAATGAACTAACTCGGCAAAAATTGTCAAATGACATAATACCAAAAATAGAAGACATACTTGCCTATTTATTCTTTCCTAAAACCCTAGTATCTCCAACTTATAACCTAGTTTTCTTCTTCCTTCAAGGAGGCCCAGTGATCACTCATGGTCACGTGGGCCTCGAAAACCTACTTTGGGGTCTTGGGCCTTTCTAAGGCATATTTGGCATATTAGCCCATAAGGGGTTTTGCCTTACTATTTTATCAGACGGTCTCACCCAAGTTTTTGTATTATATTTATTTGAATTCAGTTCAGCTCAAATAATCGCATCTCAGCTCCAAGCATCTCCAATAATCTTATCTCATTTCCAATAATCTCACCTTAGCCCCGATAATATCATACCATCTCAGTTATTTCCAACAATCTCATACTATCTCCAACCATTTTATTATTCCAACTCAACTGGACAGGGTTTTAGTCTCGTTAATATGAGTATCTTTGAAATTTTCTCTCAACAGACAACTAGTAAAAAATTTGGGGTTAATTAAATTTACCAAACATATTTGATTTACTCCTCATTACCAAACTTTTACGGTAAATGTGAGTGATTGGATCAGACATGGATCGATGCTACAAAAGACAAATACTCTCTCCGTTCATTAATGTTTGACACACTTTTTTACTCTTTTTTCTCAAGACATGTTTGAACATTAATAACTTTTACTCCGTATGTTAATAACATGTAAAATTTAATATTTGGAAAGTACATGCTACGAAGAATCCAATGATTCATCACATGATAATATTACTACTTATATATTATACGAAATTTATGGTCAAACGTGATTTGAGAAAATTGACTAAAAAGTGTGTCAAACTTAACTGAACGGGGAGTACGTACAAATATGGTATGGAAAAATATTACCAACCTGCGGAATTTGTGAACAACTAGCAGCCTGGTTAAGACCAGGAATTTATAGTAATTGAATTACCTCAACTGTTGAATTCTGTTTTGGTTAAAGCTTATAAGAAATATTCAAACTTGGGAGGAAGAGGAAGCTTCATTTTTACCTCACAATAGTAATATTTTTGGAAAATCTGCTTTGACCAATCCTTTGTACGGATGCGGCTTTGTCATCGGGCACACCATCCCGTGTTGATGGTACATACTCAAACCGAGTGTGTGAATACCTCAGTAAACAAGAAGCACGTGTAAAAAATAATTCGAATATTATCGAATTTATTTTCTTCTTAAGTATTTTTCAAATTAATTTTATTTATTTAAATTTATTAAATTTTGATTTAGTTTAATTTAATTTAATTTTATTTTATTATTATTTATTTTCATTTTATTTTATTTAATTGAGTCAACCGCTAATATTATTCAATGTTTACTCTAAATATACATTTCACTACTAAATCATTCCAAACTTTCAATTAAAATTACCGTGCCTTTTATAATACGTGATTTTACACTAGATTAGTAAAAGAGTTCATAATACGTGATATTTCACTGGATTAGTAAAAGAGTTTATAGCTTGATCAGAAATAATTGTAAAGGAAAATATAATGGTAGTTTATATTTTTTGATAATATTTTTAATAAAGTAACTAAAATTATTTTATGAAAGCAATACTCCTATAACAATTTGTGTTTCATAATACCAATATTAACTGAAATTCCCATAAAATACTATATACAACGAACCACAAAATATAATCGTATATCTTAACGATTTTGTATCATCCTTAACATAATACATGGAAATTGTAACTGTTTTAACACGGGTGGAGTTGTGGCAAAGAAACCAGTAGAATTAAATTCAGTGAAGGGTACTGAGGCTACAGGGATAATCATAATCTCGCATGACTAGATACAAGTCACACCAGACCATCATGGGAAGACTAGTAGGGGAAAAGGAAAATCAATTACAACACTGAAACCATCCAAAAAGATCAAGAAGTCAAAGAAGAGATGGTAAAACAAGAACAAGAGGACAAATGAGGAGGAGGAAATCGTGTTAAGTTGCGACAAGGAGCCAATCAGTGCAGAAAGTTAGAGAAAGTAGTTGGACAAGGAGAAAACCCAGGAATATGAAGTGAAGGTACAAAATTGGGATTAAGAAGACACGGTATCAGAGACTGAGTCGAAGCTGGAAATGAAAAGGAAAGGAAAGTAGGTGATTAATGGAGCATTTCAAGTGAAGAAAGAATAAGACGAGCAAACTAAAAAGGATGGGAGATGAAGCAGGAAAAGACAGAGG
>JAULKM010084798.1:0-11465 GCA_032355605.1 Rubia tinctorum
TTGTCGGAACAACCCTAATGTTGTCCATATGGTCAAGATTTGAACCCCTTCACCATGAGTATCCTAAAGTAGAGAGGTGGAGGTACAAATCTTCCAAGAGGAAAATTTGGTGGAGGTGGAGTTGGTCTTAAAGGAGCGGGGTGGTTAGGAGGCTTGGCATAGTCATTCGATTACTCTATTATCTCCTTCAAAACTTCTAAAAACAGTGGAGTCGGTTCACTAGGAAGGGGTTGGGGTGATGATGGCAATTGATGTAGCACAATCACCACTTCCTCAACTTCTTTGTATTCAACAACCAACTCCTCATCCCCTTCAAACTCGAACTCATTGGATAAGGTGGCCTCACTCACCGTATCTTCGAATTCAACTTGGGATGGTGTATCTTTGGAATAACAAGTTTCCATTCAGACCACCACTTCCATCATGTTACCCACATACCCATCCAAAGCCAAGAATATGAAGAACAAGCCAACATAATAATCATAAGCACATAAAAATAGGTAGATCTATAGAATTTCCCCAAACAAACACCAAATAATTAATACAAATATAAACCCTAATTTGAACAACTACTAGCTAAGCATTGAACCCAAATATTTCATTAGATTCAATGCCTTTGGGCAAAATAAGAAAAAGAGAAGAAACCAAATTAGAGAGAAGGAAGGGTTCCTAATGATCCAAAATATTGAACCCTAGTAAACATAGGCTCCTGTATAGTGATAGGGAATTAGGCATTGAAAAATACCAAAAATAGGACAAAAAAAACCATACCTGCCGGAAATGGAAGGGGTCGTTCAGCCGGGCACAATTGTGTTTGCTAGGGCTGGCACAGCCCGTGTTGCCTGGCACGGCTGTACCGGCTGGGGTTGACACTGGCCATACTGCCAGCTTTCTCTGGCTCGGACCGTGCCGGCTGACGTAGCCTATCGGTTGGGACTTTAATTTTTTCCTTCAGATGCTTGCGCTAGTGCCGTTTGGCTCGGGATATCGGTTGGAAGCACTTCTTGATCAGTTGAAAGACATGGGCTATCGGTTGGGAGTTATTTTAAGAGCAAAAAGGTGGCACGACCATGTCGATCTTTGCATCCCATGGGGTGGTCTTTGAATAAAAGAATTTAAAAACACTGCTATGTAAAAAGGCACGGTGTGTGTCCATACTTATTCTTACAAAGGTTTGGGGCAGAACGGGTCATGTTGCACCAAACGATACGTGCCATAGGGCTATGGCACAGCCGTGCTGGATAGAATGACCTTTGCTGAATGTCTCTGGCATGGCCGTGTGGCCAGCACGACCATGTCGGCTGATGCTTGTAGGCTGGTGCCGGCTGGTGCCACTGTGCCATCTTGAGAATGTTAAACTTCGAATCTCTTATTTTTCACCTCAATTATATCTACTACCATGTATTTATTCGTGGCCTTATGTATACTACTATCCTTGTGAATGTCATTCATCCACTATTATCCTTGCAAATGGCCTTCAAATATATTCTACCACACTTGTGGATGGCCTTCTATAAACTATGTCAAAGTTCGCACGTACGACATAATAATAAGCTCAAAAAAATTGTCTAGGTCCTTATGAGAAAAAAGTGTCCACTAGATCCAATTAAGTCTACAAAACTCGTGATTTATATAAGAAAACCAACAACGCTTATATAAACCCTTTGTAATGTAAACCTAACTAAAACTAGCAATCAACCAAACAAAACATTCAACAAATGTGTTAAATGCATTGGTTAATGCATGCATAAAGGTGCAGATCAACCCACTAAGTGAAAAAGTCAATGGACACTACTAGGAACTTCTTCCTCCCTATTGCTTCCGGGAATTGCACGATAATGTCGATTCCTCATTTGGCGAAAGGCCATGGTGACCTTATGTTGCTCATGTATTCTACTGGTAGTCTCGTACATTGGCGTGCTCTTAGCACCTATGGAATTCTATGACAGTCTTCTCTGCGCCAGCTTTCATTGTTGGCCAACAGTACCTGACTCGCACCGCACGCAGTGCCACCGTTTTAGGCCCTTGATGACTCCGACAGCTTTCTTCGTGTGTCTCTCAAAGCACAACCTCTGCCAGGTATGAGTTTGCACATCTGAGCCATGGTTCCACATAGCTCCGTCTGTATAGCAAACCATATATCATGGCATAGCTTAGGGTGTTTCTCTTGATCTTCCTTGGTGTTATTTCCTCTTGCGGAAGCATCCCATTCTGGATGTAGTTCTTTATAGGTGCTGTCCAGATGCTCCCATCTCCTTGTATCACACTTACTATGTTTTTCTCTCTAGATCTGTTTTCCATTTCTTCCTCTAGCACAACTTTAGTGAAGCGCATATGTGCGGATGATGCTAACTTGCTAAGTGCATCTGCCCATGCTTTCTATGACCACGAGACCCTCATGACATCGAATTCTTCAAATTCCATGGCCAAACCCCTGACCAAGTCATGGTACTTCTTCACAGTTTGTTCTTGGCCGGCATAGCACCCCTTTTACTAATTGACCACTAGCATTGAGTCTCCGTAAGCCTGTAACTTCTTTGCTCCCAATTTTTTGGCTATCTCCATCCCTGTTATCAACGTTTCATACTCGGCCTCCGTGTTCGAAGCATGGAATTTGAAACGCAGGGTGTATGTCTTTGCTCCATGTGGGTCGAATATTATGAATCCGGCTCTGCTCCTTCCACCCTTGATGTTTCATCCACTTGTAACTTCACCACGTCCGGACCTGTCAGGGCTCCTTGGCTGACTTGCTTCAGAAGGTCTGGATCCTGCGCCCCCTAACTAGCCACTATCTCTTTATCCTGTTCTTTTAATACTTCTGTAAGGAAATGCGTAATAACTAGTCACTCCATTGCCTTCCTAGGCACAGAGTAAATGGTGTATTCCCCCAGATCTATCTCCCATTTTACCAATCTCCCCAACACTTTAGGGCATGTGAGGATCGATTTCAATGGTTGGTTGGTTAGTATCACCACTGGGTGTACATGGAAATACTACCTCAGCCTCCTTGCCGCGTGAACTAGAACCAAAACTAGTTTCTCCTTTTCAGTGTACCCCCGCTCTTGCACATGCAAGGCTCTGCTGAAATATGTGGGGCACTCCACCGTGTTTTCCTCCTAAACAAGTGCTGCGCTGATTGCCTCGCTGCTGGCCTCTACGTATAGGTACGATGTTTCTCCTTGTTTTGGGCTAGCTACCATCGATAATTGTTTAAGGTGTTCCTTCAGTTCCACAAATGTGGCCTCCTCCTACTCTCCCTCCTGTACTACACCATTTTTATACACAACCCTTTAAAGTTTTGAATAAAGGGAGTGATTTCTTTGCAACCCTGGAAAGGAAACGATTCATGGCTTCTAACTTCCCGTTTAGGCTCTAAGTTTGCTTGATGGTCCTGGGGTATTTCATTTCCAATATCGCCTTAACTTTCTTCAGGTTCACCTGCAGCCCTTCTTATGACACCATGTGCCCTAAGAACTTTCCTGCTCCTACTCAGAACTAGCACTTGGCTGGGTTCTGTTCATAATTGTCTGCTTGAACGGCTTCAAGGTCTGCACCACAGAACCCACAAAGGTCTCGTACTGGGTGCTTTTGATCACCATGTCATCAACATACAACTCCAAATTTCTCCCTATCTGTTCCTGGAAGATCTTGTCAACTACCCTTTGGTAGTTTGTGCCAGTGTTCCTTAAACTGAACGACATCATGCGGTATCCAAACACTTCTTTTTCGGTGATAAATGAAGTGTCATCCAAATCACCTTCTAAAATAGGGATTTGGTGGTATCACTTGTATACGTCGAGGAAGCACTTTGTCGGGAAATTGGTTAGAGCGTATACCTTTTGGTCGATGACTGGTAGCGGGTAGTAGTCCTTAGGGAAGGCCTTGTTCAAGTCAGTGTAATCTACGCACTTTCTCCAATTCCCATATGTTTTCTTATCCAGTACCAGATTGGGCATCCAATCTGGGTATGCGACTTCCCTCAGTATCCCTGCTGTGACTAGCTGTTCCACCTCTCAGTTAACTGCTTTGTTTCTCTCTTTGCACAATATCATCCTCTTCTGCTTCACAAGCTTTTGCGTCGGCTCTACCTTGAGCTTGTGGCATCCACTTACCTTCAAAATTCTCGTCATGTCCTCTGGTTTCAGGAGAATGCCTGAACATTATCTTTTAAGGCATTTATTAGCTCCTTTATCACGTCAAAAGGCAGGCACTCTCCAACCTGTATTGATCGTTTCTCACCTAACATGATACGCTGGACCTCTGGGCCCAGCTTCGCGGGGTCACTTTTGCTCCCCACCATTCTTACAACATTTGATCTTCTGACATTGTCTCTGTTGCCATGTTTCATTCCTTCTCTCTTCACTTGCTTAGTGATATTCAAAGACATTCCCTTGCTTTCTGCTGATCTCCCCTCACAGTTTCTATCCCACCTCGAGTTGGGAATTTTAGCAGCACGTGTAGGGTGGACACAACATCCTTCAATAGCGCTAATGCCGGCCTGCCCAGCATTATGTTGTACGAGTTTTTTTCATTTACGATAATAAACACCATATCTATCGTGTTGCTCTTGTCTCTTTCCCCTACTGCTACAGGCAATAGTATGGTTCTCTCCAGGCAAACGGTTTTGTCCACAAAGTTTGCCCAAGGAGTGTCCGTCGGCTCCAGCTTCCTCATTTTGTTTTAATCCAGTTTCTCAAAGCAGTGCCAGTACAATATCTCCGATGAAATTCTTCCATCCACATATGCCCGATAAATTCTTTTATCAATAACCCTTACCATTATCACTACTGCGTTGCCGCTTGCAGGCCTAATTTTTATAGGGTGTTCTTCCGTGAACGATATCACTTCACTGGCTCCAAGCCACCTGTCGACGGGCATCTTCTTGGTGCCCTGTTCTATTCCTTATCTCTTTCGCTTGCTTAGTGCTTTACACTAGTATTCCTTTGCTTTCTACTCGTGTCCCCTCATAGTTGTTATCCCGCATCGAGTTGGGAATTTTAGCAGCAGATGTAGGGTGGACACAATGTCCTTCAATAGCCCTAGCACTGGCCTGCCCAGTACAATGTTGTACGGGTTGTTTTCCTTTATGACAATATATATCATCTTGCTCCTATATCTTTCCCCTACTGCTGTAGGCAACAATTGCTTCCCTCCGTCCAGAAGGCTCTATCCACAAAGTCTACTAAAGGAGTGTTCATCAGCTCTAGCTTCCTCCTTGTGTTGTCATCCAATTTCTCAAAGCAGTGCCAATACATTATCTCCATTGAACTTTGTCCACCCACATATGCATTATGAATCCTTTTATCCATCACCCTTACCCTTAGCACTACTTCATCGCCGCCTACGGGCTTGTCTGGTATAAAGTCTTCCGCAGTGAATATCACATCTTTGGCTTTCAGCCGCCTGTCGGCAGGCGTCATTTAGGGAATCAACCTACAATGGGCATCTCTCAAAGATTCCATTCTTCCTCCAGCACTCCCTCAAATGATTGCGTGTATGTTCGTGACGGCTAACACTAGACTATCTTCCAGATGCGTGAGTTTTGTCTGCCACTTTTAAGAATCTTTGTTTAGCTCTACCCTGGTCACTTCTTTGCCTTTCTTTGGCTTTGGGCCTTCCCTCGGGGACCTATCACCGCCTCAGACTTCTTTTGCTTGTGGAATCTTCTCCGGCTGCTATTTCTCTCAGGCTAGGCTTGGTACGTGGCCTTATTATATGCCCTAGCATCTTTCGCAAAGTGTGTTAGCTCTCCACCTTTGACACAACTCTCGATGGTTTGCTTCAAGTGCACACATTCATTTGTGTCATGATAATGATCTCATGATAATCGCAGAACAACGACCCATTTCTCTGTTCGGAGCCTGATTTCATTTTCTCGCTGGCTCCAATATGTTTTTTGATGCCCCGGATGCGAAAATATCCTTGGGTGTCTTTATGATTGATGTGAATTTTTGGTCAAGGTTCAGCCTGCTAGAACGAAGGTGGTATTGTGACTTTTTCTTGGATCTCTCCTCGCTGTGCTTGCTCCTGTGCCGCTTGAGCCCCACGCTTCCTTTCTTCTACTGTCAGCATAGTCGTCCCTGGTGAAGTTCTCTACTGTCCTCATCAGCAAGTCAATTGTGATTGTTGGGTTGAGAACAATAATTCATGTCTCAGTCCGTTCACGAACGTGTCTAGCTAGAACTTGTTGCTCCTTTTTTCCTTGTTGGCCTCATCATTGAATCTCTCCCAGTAATCAGAAAGAGCTTCTCCCAACTTTTTTCTCACTACCAGCAGCTCTGATATGGTTTTCTGGAATTTTCTCCTTTGCATGAAGTATGCTTGGAACCTCTGCTCCAGCTGGATGAAGCTTCCAATGGTTTCATTCTCTGGGTTCTTGAACCAAATATAAAACCCTGTAATAAGTACGGGTACTTTTATTACAATTCTAAACTTATCGATCACCATCACAGCGGAAATTCTGAATCTTAGCATAAAGATAATTGAAAACCTACTAGAAGTCTTCAAATAAACTAAATAAAACTAAGGGAATTGGGTTCGGGCATCCGTCGTACTTTATTCGTCGCACACACACCATACTAAGCACTTAACCTAAAAGAGTTCAGAAAAATACGGGGTGAGGTTTCGGCTTTGAGGGTTCCATGTTTGAAAACCTTTCATGTCACGTAAATAACAATATGCGAGGTACAAAACCTCTATAAACCATTAGACAATCAATGGCAGTGGTCAATAAACATTTCTTGTAAAATTAATACATTTATCATTCTATGCAGAAAATATAAAAAAGTGAACAGTAACAGTCTTATGGGTCACGAAGTGAACCAATAGTATCAGTATTTAGCAATAGTTCAGTCTCATGGGTCACGGTGTGGTCTCATGGGTCATAGTGTGATTCTATGGTATCAGTATTCAGTCTCATGGTTCAGAGTGTGATCTCATGGTATTAGTAGTCAGTCTCATGGGTCACGTTGTGATCCAATGGTATCAGTATTCAGTCTCATGGGTCACATTGTGATCCCATGGTATTAGTATTCAGTTGCAACAAACAAGTTTTATGCAATGTAAAAATTGGATATTTAACCCCTTCTTAAAAAATTAAAATAATAACTATATTTTTAACTAAAACTTAGATGATTAAACGGAATGCAAAATGAACATTATGATATGAAGGTTTCTTCAAAATAATTTCAAAAGTTTAAATAAATATACTTATGTAACACGGAAATGTAACTAAAAGGTATGGAACTTCAATCACCGAAAATTACAGAGTAAATAATTATTTATAACCTATGTAAGATATTTTGTAATTAAAATATTTTCTTCAATCCATTATAGGACAGATCAATCAAAAATAATAATTAAGGGAGTGAAATTTAAATTCAATGTTTGTAACAATCTTATGCAATTCAATAATTTGCATATGAATAAATGGAGAATCGGTTAAACTAGGTAAATAATTAAATAAAATACATTATCTTTGTAGCACTTCCAAAATAACATTTAATTTTTTTAAAAAAATTAAATTTTCTTTACAAAAACTATTTCAAAGGTTTAATTAAAATTTAAAAACACTTGTAAGTTTTTCATGTTCACCTAATAGTTCAGTAAAACACTTCAATGGTATATAGTGCATTGAAACTCTATTATAAAATGATTAATTAACTTTAGAATGATATTCAGAAATGGATACGCAATGCAGTGAAGTGTCTTTTATAGCTGGGTTCTTTTAAAACACTAAAAATAATGGTAGGACTACATTCGTAAAATTCATTTCAAAACGTCTAGTTGGAAAAGGTAGGAATGCTCACCGTCTTTCCAAATTAGAGTGTACAATTTCCGTCAATATTGCCTGCAAGTATATTTTCAATGGTTTAGCGTTTACGATTCGAAATCAGTATATCATTTTAGGCATGTTTGTTTCTACCACATATTTTTATACGTATATATATATACTCATGATTAATTTGTTTAACCTAGGTAGTAATTCTCAAATTTGGTCAACCTCTTCGCCCTCACAGATAATCAATGTAGTCTGCAACATAACCTAAATCTATAATATCACTTAAATATGCACGTCACATATACTCATCCTCACACTATATAGTATATACCCGTGGTACTTCTCTTTCTAATTTCTCTGCAACATCACTCAAATTTAGTTATGCATGCAAACAATGATAGTAATGTTTACACAATTAACACCCACACATTCAGCACTCACATACAACACACAGACCTTGAACTCTTCACAGTAGTGCTTTCATAAACCATGCCCTTAGATACAAGTTTACACAACTGATTGAATCCTACGGTTTTGATATACAACAACAAACCTGTACACATGAATACTAATTACACACCTCCATTTTTATTTATCTCCTCTAGCCCTTTCTCTTCATGTTTATTTTAACCTACTTTGCAGTACATATACATATCATGAAGTTCTTTCTCAACAACATAGCAGATCCACACCGGTTTTTGCACTCTTGTCCCGTTTTGAAAGAAAACTAACAAGGTTTCAGGGATTGGCTTTTCAACGGAATCAGTTTCCAAACTTCCATCCTTCCATTCTTCCTAAGTTTTGAATTAAAATCTGTACCAACTTACGTGTATGTTTAGTTATATATTTTTAGTCCGAATCTAATTTCCATATTACCGTATGTCATAGTTAAAACAATCATCAGCTTACTAAATCCTTTGGTGGCATAAAGTCTACAGAAAACAAGACTTCCAGTCGATAACGAAGGCTACGATTTCCTCAATCTGCTCCAAGAACTCACTCCTTGATCCTAAGTGTCCTGCGTTCTGATCTCTACCAACCGAGTGATATATTTTCTTTTGGTGAAGAAGTTTTAGACATAAAGTTTGAAACTTAAGAGTTATCCTCAGCAACTTAAGATCAAACTCCTATTGGAGTAGAATTTGCACGATTAGTTCGTTCCACAGTAAATTCAAAGTCTATCGTAACTAACATCGAAATCACAATTTCTTGCCATAGGAAGCAAACTAAATTACTACTTCCTTGTCGCGGGAAAACTATTGGGCTTTTTTAAGCACATGCATTTTTATTTTATTTTAAAAAAAATATTATTCACTTTATTATTATTTTTATATCATTTTATTTTTCTATTATTGTTATATATTTTAATACTTCTAAATTTATTATCCGATAAAACAATTAACTAATCTTAAGATTCTCTACCACTCTTCTAAAAATTTAAAAAATTACTAAGCAGAAAATATTGGAGTGTCACACAAACCCTCGCTGCAGCTGTTAGGGTGGTTGCGAACACTTTGTATCATGTGGCTTGCGGGATCGCAAATGTGGCCGTGTTGGTGAAGAATGTATGCAAATGGTCGTCTGAATCGGTCTCGCCGTTGTACTGTTCGAGGTTTTGGGGCGGGGGAATTTCATATGGGGAACGGTTGTGTACATCTGGATTATCTTTGTAAACGAGGTGTCCCTTCCCCCCTCTCCGGGTAGTACCTTTTCCTTTTAGGCCTCCCCAATCTCTCCCCTTTTTTTGGTTTAAAGGGTGATACACGCGGCCCTAATGATCTTCGGCTTCCATCTGAGAGCACTCAGCTCTCTCTGACCCAGGCTTCTTTGAAGGTGGGACTACGGTTTTCCTCCTCCACGACATACTGCGGCTATTTTCCTCCTCTCGTTCCATTCGCTAAGAACTAGCTTCATAGTCCCTTGTCTCATGAAAAAGGTTAACCGACTTCATGTTCGGCATTCGTTTGCTCTGGCTCTCCACCCCTAGCTTTCTCTCGGTCCACAATCTCCTTCATCCTCCTTATCATCTCTTTCTGCGAGGCCCTGATGGTCTATAGGATTTCCTAGTTGGCAGCCAAGTCGACAATGTTCTGAAGCCGATTTCTATCTCCTGTTGACATGATAGAGGGATCTTCCTCTGATTGTTACCCATCCTCTATCAGAACGTGACTGAGTAGATCTGCAACTGCTGATTGTCCTTCCATGGGTTTTTTTCAAGCTGCGCGGATGCTATAAACAAAGTGATCCCCATAGACGGTGGCAATGTTAAGTTTTTATTTGGTAATAATTTGGATCACAATCACAACTCCATTAGCTTGATAGAAAACCTACAATATAGAGGGATAACAGTCAGGCGGGCAGGTGTAGGGCCTTGCCTGCTCCGATGATCAAGTTTGTAAAGAGAGCCATTCTAGGGTTTCTAAGGAAACGTGTCCAAGAAGTAAGATCAGTGATCATACCCTTTCCAAGGTACATCCCTAGATATATAAATTGGTGGATTGATATGACAACGCTGATCACATCGCCTTTTGTCCGTTGGTTTCTTGAGTCAGTCCCATGTGCGTCCACTGAAACGGAGTTGGGTTGACGGAGATTTAGCTTGGTTTTGGGCCTTTCAGCCCATGCCTTATTAAAAATTAAAAACATATTCTTCTTCTTGTTTTACCAAAATCCATCAAAGAAAAAAAGGAAAGCGTAGGGCGTGTACCTAAATAGAGGAGTATCCGAATTAGATTATATATTGACAGTATTAAGAAGAAAGGACTTTTCATATCTCAAATAAGTATTAATTCTATCATTTTTCAGTTTTCAAGGAAGACATTCCTTTTTAATTACTTGTACATTTTTACCACACTGAGGGTTTCGTAGTTTCACTGTGGTCTGAAACAAATCTGAAACTCCAAAATTCCACAATGGGGGTTTCAAAGTGGATTTTTTAAAAAATATGTTGGGGTTATGTTAAGGCTCCCTGTGTCTTTCAAAAGAGACCCAAAAGATAGACTAGCACAAAGATACAATCACATGACACCTAGACTAATCCTACTGAAACTATATACATACAACACATAGGAGATATCCAAAAGATTATGAAATCCTTCCAAAAGCCTACCATGTGATTCCATTTAATAAACCTCCACCCCATGTGTTAATTTATAAATAGCCAGACATGGTAGGGCTGCAGACTAGATCACCCTGTAGATTGTTAATTTAAGAGCGGTGAAAATCCCAGCCGTATCACTCCATAGAAAGCGCTTAATATCATATTGCTCCACATGGTTCTACTGTTGAAGCACTCCAAAAGACGTGTCTGTTAAAACATCCAACACCATCCATTCCGGTTAGAAGCAGAGCACCAAAAAACTGATGAAAGTATGTTGCATAAGCCCTGTATTCAGGTTAGAAGCAGCACTCCAAGTTGATCACTTGACAGACCGGTGCGGAATGGTTTAAGGCACAACATGTTATCCTAACCGAACCTCTTCCTGCAAGGAAATTGAAACAGAGCAGAACATGCACTTGTAGAAAAATGACTTTTACATGGTAAATCCGTAGCATGTGTTGTGAACCATAAAGATCATGGAAGATCATAGTTGACATTTGATGTGTGTGATTAATGTTGTTTATTTGGGATATTAAATTGAGCTTTTACGAGGATAATGTGCACTTTAGGTGTGTTTTATGTGCA
>JAULKM010084809.1:0-11464 GCA_032355605.1 Rubia tinctorum
ATTGAGAGTGCTGTTCTATTTTTATAATCTTCTCCTCTCTTTCTTTTGCTTGGAGAATTGTGGGACAGCTACATTTTCTGACAAAAAATTGAAATCGGTGGACTTCTTTTTCAATTCAATGCTGTTCTTGCTATTTTTCAATTTGTTTCTACTGATGACATAGGATGATTAGCGAATATTTCAATGAAATTTTGCGCTTCTTGTTATGTATTTTGGTATAGATGACGATGATGATCTCTAACAGACCTGTAATGATTTGCGAGTATGATCGCATGTATATTTGAACATCTAAGGGACTGAGTTTTGATCATCTATGCCACCCGACATTTTTTGTTCTTGTAAGCACCTTTTTCTTGTTAGCTATGTGTATGTAGGATGCAATTATGGTGATGGTAGTTAATTGCTTCCGTGCTGTCTTACAGTTCTTGCATCCATTGCCAATTCTGTCGTAGTATTTAGAATTGTTCATTTAATTTACTGAAAGGATTCTTTACCATTTCAGACAATGTGGACTTGGGGACTGCTTGCGGTAAATATTTCCGGGTTTGCTGCCTTAGTGTCATTGACCAAGGTGGAGTTTGGTTTGATTTATGTTTCTGCTTAATTGGTCTGTCTTGGTTTGATTATGTTTGAAATTTGTTGTAATTTTGTGACTGTTGCAACTTTTAGGTGATTCTGATATCATCAAGAACCTGCCCGGTGACGAGTGAGGGAAAATGCGAGTAGATAGAAATGATCAGTCTGGGCAAGTGGCTTATTCCTAGCATATACCCCCTAATTCTATTGGGAATCGTTGCAGTAATGTAGATTTGGTGTTAGTACCTTCGTTCTGATGAGTTTTGATCTTTTGTAGAAACGAATTGTTTGGAGTCTGAACAAATTCCATATTGGAATCTGAACCAGTATCTCTTAATTGTACCAGCGGATTATGTCGTTAAATATCCAGTCCCATCTCTAGTAGTGTACTTATTAGCTACTTTTACCTTTTCAGCTCTGAAATAAATAATTTACAATTTGTTGTCCATCAGAAATGTTGCATCCTCTCGGCGACGAGTTCATAATTCGCTAGAGCCTTTTCAACCATGCTAGTTAAATTGTTAACTTTGAGCTAATTTAGCTAGCTAATAGCATCCACAATGATAGTGGACTTAATAGTGCTCATTAAGTGTCAAATTATAAATTTTTATAAAAAAAGGTAAGAACCAATTACTAACTGCGTACGCCTTAAATAAGCCTCCTTTTCACTTTAAATTATGATTAACTTAAAATATCACTAAGTATCAATAATTTATTGGTTGACATTTCATAAATAATAGGTACAAACCCTTTAAATAAGGAGCAACTATTTATTAAATAGTGGATTTAAAAATTTCACAATGGTCATTCTTAAATAAGAAATGCTCCTTATTAAGAGAAGTTGAGTTAATGAACAACTATTGTGGATGCTCTAAGTTGTCGAAAGTTATTACACCTAGTTTTTCATTAGAGAAAAACGTCAAAATAATTCTATCTTTTAGCTAAAAGTGTCATGTAACTTGGTAAAATGAAAAAAAAAGTTAAACTAACCCTGGGTGGTTAACTTCAATTTTCAATTGGAAGTTTGGTCAAAATTCAATTGAATGACCAATTAACCTCTGAAATAAAAAAAAAGAAAAAACATATTTTTTCGTTTCCCCCCCTTATTTTTCTTTCTTCTTCTTGCTAAACCTTTCCCTTCCCACCCTCAAATGCATACACCCTTTTTCAACCTCCATCACGAGTCGTTCTTTGCTGGCGACGTGCCCCAAAAAGTGTCGTCCATTTGTTGAAGTGGACTCGCAATCCGTCGGTCGGTAGAGAGAAAAACAACGCTGACCGAGTTCGCTTTTGACCTGGAAAATAGCGCAATCGGAAATGATCGAGTTTGCTTTCAATGATGATTTGCTGTTCAGAGTTCTATTTTTTTGGATGATAAATTATGTATTTTTAAAAATTTCCGATGGTTGGGATTATCAGTTTGGAACCGATTGTTGGAGTTTTCTAGGAACATTTGTGCTGATTAGTTCTAAGATGAATCTGTGGAACTTTCTGAATTCGGATGTTCAAATTATTTTGAATTTGATTATTTGAATTCATGGTTGAGGTAAGGATTATGAATTTGTTGGCTCGTATCTTTGTGTTCCTTATGTTTCTTTTTCCGACGAGTACCTACCTGGTCGGGTAAGATTTTAGCACCTCTAAGTGGTTTGATTTCAGGTAAGGTCTGGTTGCTTGCCGAAAATTCTCAACAACAAGTGGCGACGGGGGCATTATTGCTTATTGTTTTTTCCATGATTTTGTTTTATGATGAAGATGCGGTTTGGTTCGGATTTTTGGGTCTGATTTAAACTGCATTTTCTCTGGCGAGCTCAACTTTGGTTGCCATTAGTAGGGTGGTTTTTGCTTCAAGTTTCTCCTCGGCTTCAAGTTGGGTTCCTTGTACTCATATTGGAAGTTGATTCCTAATGCTTCTGGATGACAGAATCAAAGGTGTATGAACATTCAAATGCTTAGGGATTTTTTCTGGTAAGTTTACGGGCACGCCGATGAGTCATTGGACGAATCGGGTAGGGATTCTTTTTGCATTCAAGTAGCGCAACTGGGTTGGTCGATCCGAAAAGGAGAAACGGGTCAAGGAAGCTAGGGTTCCAAGCTTGGAACCGAAATTGTTTAAAAATTATTGATCCGACCTTATATATTAAAAAAGTTCTGTTATAATCCTAGAATTAATAACTAAGTGCTGATATAACCCTAGAAATAAAAATTTAGTGCTGATATAATCCTATAATTCTGATGGTGAGGAGGGTAAAATTGTTCAAATTTTCTTAGAAAATGAACCAGGAGTATTTTGGTCATTTTTCGGGGATGGTCAACTGCGGATTTCCAAGCAACATTGGAAATGACAGAAGGTTATACCTGCACAATTCATCCAAAAGTTAGGATTAGAGTAAAACTTTCACGTTTTGCAGGGTAATATTGTCAATTTCAACAAAAAAATTAAGGTTAAAAGCGTATTTTACCTTGACACTCAAATCATAAGCTCTACTAGTTGGTGGATGATTAATTTAATTTAATTTTAAATGGGATGTATTGATATAGTGGATTACTCTTCTCGGGGGCAAATCTATTTTTTTTTATTTTGATGGGTCACATTCAATATTAAATATAAGTAGTGTTGAAATTTGGAAGAATTTTTAAATTTGAGAAAATACAGTAAAGGTGAGATGAGAATATGGTTGGTTCAAAATTAAAAATAAGGAATGGCATAGGAAAACATTGTATTTTAGCTAGCTAAAAAGACTACTATAGCCCCTCTAATCTAACACTCCCAAATTAACCTTCAACCCTAGCACGATATTATGCAATGAATGAAATCATGTGTCCGTCATAAAACATGTCATGACATAAATCATACATGAATATAATCTAAAAATCATATACAATAATCATAGAAAGTTAAATGAATCTAAGAATCTCACCAAGTCAAGTCATGAATACAAATACTACCCCAAGAAATAAATATACTCTTCTAGTATTAAATCCATGACAATCATAGGAATAAATGTCATGGATATAATGGTAAATGAAAGCATCTTCAACGGTAGCATTTTTGGATCTGCTTGTAAAATTCCACAAATTACAGCAGTATAGACTACGTTGTTGAAGAATACACGTCTACAACTTTCAAGCAGCTGTAGCTTGTGGGAGCCTCAGCAGCTATAGCTTGTGGAGCAACTTGAGCAGCAGCTGTCGGAAGCATTGAATGTTTCAATTGCAGAAAGTGTATTCCATGCATTTTGGTTGTATCATATAATACGATATTCATATTATCAAGTGTACAATCTCACATGCAACAATCATAATAAATCTATTTAAAATCTATTTATTATAATGATGAGATAATAAATTATTTTTTACAAAAATACAACAATTATTTATTTAGTCGCTGTGTATTGGAAAATCATACTATATATAAAATACATTCATGGTTAAAAGGTGTTGAATATCAAATCCTTATACAAATATTTTATAAGAAATTTATATAATTATATAATTATTTTTATAAGAAATTTATATAAAGTTATACAAATACTCATAAATTTTTTATAAAATTTATATAAAATTATTTATACAAGAAAATTATATAATTATAGTTATTTATAATAATATAAAAAAGTAGAGCTAATAAGAAAATCAAAATTATATCACATTCAATTCATATACAACTCGAAAAGTAAAATCATAAATTTATAAAATAATGCTTAATTTATATATTTTTTCTTTAAATAAATTTAAAATTAAAATATAAAAATTATGCTTAATTTATTAATCATTATTGTTAGATATTCAAAACTTATATTTAATCCCAAACACCATATAATAGAAATTGTTTGCTTGGTGCTATCAATCGGGGATATTGAAATCATTTTGACTAAACTAAACCCAAGTTATTTAAAAATAACATGTTAATATTATAACATGTTACTTATATTATTTCTTTACTATATATAATCAATTAACATATATAGCTTCCAAATATATAATTAAAATCATAAATATATCGTACTATTTCTATACATATCACTAAAGAAAATACAAATAAACAAATAATCTGAAATAATAAAATATTTGGATTTTTCGGTACAATGATAGATTAGTTTTGTTAGAAATATTTATACATATTACTTATTTATTATATACGATAATATCATGTTTTAGACCGGCTATTTGTTAAATAAGGACATTCTATAATTAGTGAGACTAATTAAATCATTTGATATTTACTTTTATTTATTGCAATGAGATACACATAATTATGATAACATTTTAAAATAAATCTCAACATATAAATAATCACTTTTAAAATTTTTGAATGAAATATTATAAAAATAATCAGCTTTTATTGTATTCAATATTTAACGATTTCTAACTAAATTAATTATTTAACTTTATAACTCATATAGTTTTTCTTAGATAACTAAAATTTAAAATTTTAAATAAACTTTTTTTCCAATTTAAATGTAAGACACAAAATGTACATCATAATATTTTAATTAATAATATCGCGCGACGCGATGATACTCCACTAGTTAGAAATAAAGAGGAATATGGTAAAATATGTGGGACTTTTCAAGCTACTCATGAATGTAGTTTACCATTATGAAATTTTACTGCTTTCCACATCATCAGTTTGAAAAGATGATATGACAAATCAAACTACAACCCCTTGTACCTTACCATTGGAGATGCTCTGAAGAGAGAAAATAGAAACCCTTAGAGAGAGAATTTCTACCCCTCTTCCTACAAAACTAATGCTAACTACTTGTTTTACCCTAAAAGACTAAAGGCTCTTTATATAGCGAAGGGTAAATAGGCTTCAAAAAGCCCAAGTGAAAAATCCTAGTACCATGCTAGCATAGAATGTGCTAGTTTGAACTGCTCGACCATCACGTCCTGTGCAAGATTGCACGAGGCATCATCTAGGCACGTTGGAAATCAGGTCCGAGCACACGGGCCGTGCCAAATTGCATGGCTCATCTTCTGGGGTCTTCATCTTCGTCTTCTGAGTGCACAAGAAGTGCATTTTTTTGCACGTCTTGTCACCTGGACTTGAAATTTTCCTTCGATCATCGTGCATAGGCCATCCAGGTTTGCACGGTCTGTCTTGGGCCCCATATCGTCTGGCACGGTTAGTGGCACAGTCTGTGCCATTATACATGGCTCGTGTCACTTCTTCAACACTTCCACACTTGACTCTATTCTTCAATCCTTCTACCTTCTACCATGTTTTGACTCGTGACCTTCAATCTTCTACCAATTTTGCAATTGACATTCATTAGTACTACTCCGAAGTGCTTACGATCAATCTATAAATAAGCTCACAAAAGAATATCTAGACATTCGTAAGGATAAAAATCCATTAGACTCAAAGTAGGTTACAAAATGAAGGATTTAGATAAGAAAACCAAAAATGGTCATCTAAACCCCTTATGATGTCAACCTACCTAAATATAGTAATTTACCCAAAAAATAAATAACAAAAGAGATGTTAAATGCTTTAAGAAATACATGCATTTGATGCCTCATCAAATACTCCACACTTAAACCTATACCCGTCCTTGAGCAAACAAGTACAAGCAAAGATCTAAGTATAAACTAGCATGCAGAGTTTTCCCAAAACACCCATCATTTTATTCCTAGACTACCATAGTCTCCAAGACATAAGAATCTCTCACACTCTCATATCCCAAAACCTAAGATAACTAGTTTTCAAGATTGATTCTGTCCTTTGTTTAGGTCATTGAGAGTGGACACTCATGACTAAAGAAAACTAGTTTGTAAGTTGATTCACTGTGCTGTTTCATGGGCTGAAGAACATGTGAGGTCTTGAATCGATTGCATGGATGCAAGTTGGGAACTTTTATTGGACAGACCCACCATTAGAATACTTTAGGATATTCAGAATGTTATGTCTCATTGAGTATAAGATTGTATTACCCATACATGAGTAATTCAGTGTTTGCTTGCTTATGGATTGATGTACCTTAAGGCTCTCAACTGTCGCACTGTAAAAGGAACTAAAAAGGAACTTTTTGGGTTGCCATGAATAGAGTGGAGAAAACTTGAATATATAAGAGTGAGATTGTCCTCTCATTCACATGAGATTTTGTCTTATGGGACTCTTAGAGAGTTGACATTGTAAAAATGTTTGTCCGTGCTCAGATGGATTAAGGATTAATCATATGTCTTAACATTTTGACTCGAGAATTTGATAAATGCATTTGAAATTTTAAGGATGACAATTATCTTACCTTATGTTCAGAAGAACACATTAAGTGACAAAGGAATACAAATGCACACTTGTTTTAAAGGACAAGTGAAGTGTCATTCAGTCAATGCGCAGTTTCCATAACATAGTTTGAGGATTAATCAAAGAGATAATTAATTAAGTTATTTTAAGTGATCGAAATGCTTAGTCGGAAACATCTTTCGATCAGCTAACATCAATTATATCGGGCTTGCAGCTTATTATGATTGAACCTATAAGGTCACACACAAAGCATGAAATTGAATAAAAATAAATAGTTATTGGGCTAGGAGCCCATATAGTAATTACATGAGAAGTGAGTTTAGAACTCATTAAGTTCAGTTAAGCTAGGCCCAGATTGACATGAATTAGTGTTTCTTGGATTAATGACTATTATGTATAAATAGATATTTTTACAGAAATATTCAGTATGACATTATTAGAACTCTGTAAGTCTGGAACAACAAATATACTCTATGACTCCCGAGGTTCAGAAATTTAGGTCTAGTTTAGATGTGACCACTTTCATTAATAGTCAAGCTCAATGCGTGCTTTTTAATTTTTATATAATTTCAAACACTTTCTCCCATTTATGAACCGATCACATTATGTTAACTGGAATAATATTGAAATATGCACAAAAAAACTCATTTCAACATTGCATTTATTTCATTTTTATGTTTGTGCACATGTATGCCTACCTGTATTGTGCATATAATAATTTCTTTCGAAAAAAAAATTAATTCACAAGTGACATCCTTGCAATCCACAAACCTTAAAAATTGGTAATTCCATTTTTTATTGTACCCTGATAATTTATAGAATATAAGTGCACCCAAATACCCACGGAAACTTTGGGTTACTAAATTTGTCTGTATGGCCGCTGGAATCACAGGTTTCTGAGTCGAGGTTCACATTGGTCGATTTGGGAATGAGTCCCGAAGAAGTAAGATCAAACAGTTTACAATCAAATGTTAGTTGATGCCAATTGGAATTACCACTTAAATCATTGGATAATTGAACATGGTGGAAGAAACTTCTCTTCGTTAATCATATATACTTTAAAATGTAGTTAGATTTTATTAGAAATATGAAGTTTAATTAAATTATTTTATTAAATCAAACCAAATTTAAAATTCTTTTGCTATTTCTATTCTATGAACTTGTTTAATAGTGAAGTATGCAATTTAATGGCCGTTTAATTCGTTTAATATCATCTTATGTTAATTGTACACATTTATGCGCGTGTCTTGCGTGTTTTCATTTTGAGGATTTATTGTATGGGTCTTGATGAGTGGAAATTTCCTAAAGTTTACAAAGAGCAGGAAGGATGGTGTTTTTTGCTCAAATTGGGGAGGTTTTTGGATGAAGGGCTTGAGTCGTACACTAGGTGGCTGGGGACAAATGTTCGAATTGGTACTGATGGAAATGAGCCATACCAACCTCATCATGATGCCATGTAGTCCGGACTTGATCAATTCATTAGAGCATTCATTCCTCAAAAGGCTTAATTTACTGCAGATGCGTGGGAAGATTACAAGATGTTGTTTTCACTGACTTTAAGTTTGTATCTCCTGTCAAGGTTGTTTGATGGTAACTTGAGCATCGAGTACTATAAATGTTTGAATGGATCAATGGTGGTTCCAGTTCAAACATTTTTAGGTGTGTCAAAAAGATGCAAGGCTACCATAGTATAATGTGTTGAGATTCATGAATGAAGATTGACGAGGCTTAACTGCATCTTGCGTAGCTGATTGTATTCTTCCAAGGTTGCTTAAGAGAAAATCTATGATCCCGATGCCCCCCTTCATATTCCTTACAAACCGAATGAGGACACACTTATCCCGTTAATATCACCTCGGCTGAAATACCTACCACCTACGTAGTTTCCAAATCCTCCTTTGACAAATTTGGTAACTAAGCTTCCCGTGCAGTATGTGTGCGTGTGTCAACATAATCATCCTTTCTAAATGGATATTTATTGGTTCTATGTCATCTTATGTTAGTTGGATCCATTTCATCTCATGTTATTTTTTTAATGTTTGTGCACATATGTGCTTGTATTGTGCATATTCATAATTTATTTACCCAAAACATTAATTCTAAATAAAGTGGCAAAGTCATTGTCTTAATACTCCCTCTGTCCCAGTTCAAGCTGCACACTTTTTGGTCAACTTTCTCATACCATGTTTGACCATAAATTTGAACCAGTATATAGATACAAATATCATTATGTGAGATATCATTGGATTCCTTGCATGATGTATTTTCTAAACATCAAATTTTAATACACTATTATTATACATAAATAAAGATATCGTTGGTCAAACATGGTCTGAGAAAGTTGACCAAAAAGTGTGCATCTTGAATTGGGACAGAGGGAGTACCATATATTGCTTTAATTCTTGTTTAATACATAAATTAAAATTTTAAAGTATGTATTTTCAATTTTAAATATGAAGGAAAGCGTGATTTAAGATCTTCCAACTTATGATAATTTATAAATTTACAATACAAGGAATGTGTCAAATGCTTCTTGGGAACTAAAACAAAATTCTATTTTACCAAAAGTGTGGGAATTCATTCACGAGGAAAGACTAGAAAATGGTAATTAAGCTAATTGGGGGAGATCCAAGGGGTAAATAGGTTTAAAAATTCATTAGAAATTGTAACCAAACATTGTATAAATAAATTATTGTCTCTTGTGGAAGTTGGAATTAGAAAGTTTTTGGCACGTTGAGTAAGAGAAATATGATTAAGGGTAGTCAATATAACAACATAAGAAATTCTGTTCAGATAGGCGCAAAGTAAGGGGAGTATCATTTGAGTAGATCCAAACACTGCCCTAGTTGTGATCATGAGTTCGATGGCAAGCCGGCTTAACACGTCATATTTATTATTTTTAATTACTTATTCTTTTATATTCTTGACTTCGCCATATAACTTTTGAAAGTGAAGAATCAAATCAAGAGATAAAAGAATCCCACCAGATAGTTTCATATATACACATTGTGTATATACATACACATGCTATTGATATTTTATTTTCATGTCACGGGACTGGGTTGGTCTACTAGATGAGGTGAAATTTACTCCAATGAACAAGAACTGATAGAAGAATCTAGTGAATGCACTTTAATATGTAGCAAGGTGATATAGTAAATATTCATTTTAGTTCAATTTTTAAATATAATCCAACGTAATTTCACATTTATGAGCCTATCCGGATTTATAAACATGAATAATGATTAAATATTAATTTTAGCACTCATTTAATTTGTGCACATGTCTGCATGTTCATAATTGGTTTCGTTAATTTGTGCACATGTTTGCATGTGTCGTGCATGTTCATAATTTCTTTTTCCAAAAACATTAGTTCAAAATTAAATAGGGAGATGAAGTTTTAAATATTGTATGGTTTCATTTAAAAAAAAATATGTATAACATATTTTAAAAGTATGTATGTATTGGTAGTGATTAATTTTCGGGCTTCAAATTATTTTGCCCTTTCATTCACAAAATAACAAACGTATCAAATCATTCTACGCATTTGAAGTTGTTTCGCGTTTCTATGGAAAAGTCTTAGAGGAAATCGATGAAGCGGTGGTGGAGGTTCTAATCGATAAATTCAACAATGAATGAACAGAGGTCTTAGATACGCTTGTCTATGGTTCTTGAATGAAGGCCATCGAGCGCTTGGACATGGAGGATGGCAATAAAGTGCTAGAGATCATTCCATACGTGTCATTCCATAAGTGCACAAACCTGATATAGAGTGTAAGACCACGCCATATCTACAGCAGACAAGGGAAAACACCCACTAAGAGCTTCATCTAAAATCGACAGGAACAAATCTTCGCTAAGTGCTTTATCTTAAGTAAGCTATATATTAGGGTGCAAAGCAGCCTTGTTCTAAAGGTTTTAGTTTGGGAATGAATCGGCACTTAATTAAAAAAAGTAAATAAAATGTTCTCAATTTTTTTTATTTTTAAATTACATGTTTTTTGGAAGTTATTTTTCTTTGTCTTGATTTGATGTCCTAAAAAACATGACAAGGTACATCATTTTGACCACAAATCATGACAAAAAAGTTGAGATTCTACAACCTTTAAATGATAAACAAATTTTGCATCTGAAATAGTCATGTGTTTTAATCGCTGAGACGTAGTTTTGTACAGTAGAATAAATGATGCGATTCCCACTCCATCAGTTTCTTTATTTTAGGGTGAAACGGTTGTTTTTTTAATATAATATAAGAATTATATTGTATTTGGGGTGGGTGCAAGGTTGCTTTGTCCCTGTCTTGTATCCAACTAATGTGACTCGTTGGAACTGTTTCTTCAACATATTAGTGTCTGTGTAGGAACATTATTCTTAGAATTTTTTAGACCAACCTGAAGGGGCTTGAAGATACGTGAATCATGTCTATGGAGTTATTGTAAAGGTAGTTAGATTAAGCGGCAAAACCAAGGCTGCCCAAAAGGCATTTGTCCTTCTAGAGATTATAAATCTATGACTCCCGAGATTCAGAAATTTAGTACTCCCTCTGTTCCATTTCAACCTGCACACTTTTTGATCAACTTTCTCATACCATGTTTGACCAACGATAACTTTATTTATGTATAATAATGATGTATT
>JAULKM010084816.1:0-11464 GCA_032355605.1 Rubia tinctorum
AGCCATTAATTCAATCTAAAAATGAACGGTTAAAACTTACGAAACTCCTGAAAAGCGTAGACAGTAGGATCGATTTTTGGCACAACAACCCGAAGCCTCTCGAACAGTACGGAGGCGACGATTTGGCCTCCGGCTCCGTCCTCCCCATGGTCCTCAAATCCGCCATAGAACTCGACTTGGTAGAGCACGTCAAGAAGGCCAGCACCGCCGCCTTGGTTTTGCCGGCGGAGTTGGCGGCGCAGCTTCCGACAAGTAATCTGGAGGCGCCGGCAATGCTGGATCGGATCCTCCGGCTGTTGGCGAGCTATTCCGTACTGAAGTCCGAGGTCAGGAGCGGCGTCGGCGGCGGAATCATTTGAAATCACCGATGAAATTGGATGGTTAGAGGGTGATGGAAAGGGGGAATTATAGAGAAAGAAAAAAAGGGACAACTGAAGGAGGGAAAAAAGAAAAAGAGGGAATTTCGGTCGACGAAAATTCACTGTAGAAAGGGGGATTCTCGCTTTTACTATATAGATATAGCGTATGGATTCTTGCTGGGGAATTGAGTGTGGTAGAATTGGAGAAAATGGATGAGTACTTGTGTGTAAAACCCGAGTGACTATGTGTTGTAGAAGAACTTGCTCATCTTATATATATTCTATAGTAGAGATAGTACAATGAGTGTAGTACAAAGACTAGAGTACAATTTAGTAATTATGAGTTGTCAAGTCTCACATGCACCACTTTATCTATTTTTTAAATTTCTTTTTCAACTTTTTATTTATACTATTATTTAAAAATTCATTACTATTATACATTTTAATTTTAATTAATGAAATAATTTAGATTTATTTTTTACTTATTTTTTTAGGGAAAAGAAACTATATGAATAAATAGTTGTTTATATGTTAGGAGAATATTTATTTGAGAAAAGTAAATGATAAAATTATTTTATATTTACTTGATTGTATCAAAAATAGTTTCAACCATATACATTATTATAATTATCATTTATGATTGAATTTAAAATTTAAAATTATTTATGTGTCAATTCGTGTGCTGCTCATAACTAATAAATTCGATTTAGAATTAATAATTAGTTTCTTTTGTGTTTGGATGTATGGTATACAATTCCAATCATTTTACTGGTAAAATTATATCATATATTTCTAATATAATTTCGGAGCCTATATTTGTAAAATATATTTCAAATCATCTTTCGTATTATAATTTATAAGGATGAGTGTTTTGAGTTTAAATTTGAAAAATGAATTGAGATATATGTTCTACATTTATGATGAATGAATTTGAATTGAGATTTGGAGTAGGTGTGTACTGGTCTGCGTAGGTAAATAATTTTGAGTTGGAATTTGGGAGGTGAAATATGATTTTGCACAGAAGTTAGGTAGGAGTATTGATGCATCCAGCGGCCGAACTAGGGGCGAGCCGGTGCGGCCGCCCCCCAAACTACGATGACTGAGAGGTAGATATTAAACCCGTCCCTGACCAGCCCCTCCTAGCCCAGTCCCGACCCTCCTGAAAATGTGGTCTAGTTTCGCCACTGGCTGCATCTTCTTCTCAGTAAGATATTTGATATCATTGTGTAGGTCAGGGTTGACAGGCATAATATTTTCAATTACGTTTTATTTTTATTATTTAATTTTTTTTGATTTTTCTATATATATTTTTCAATAATTTATATTTTTATTAATATTAACATTTGGATTAATCCATAATAATTATTTTTTCCCTAATTTATATTTTATAATTAGCATTGCGTTCATCTCTATTCATTTTTTTTATTTTTTTATTAATACACATATTGTGTGTAATATATAAACAATTATTTTTCTTCAATGATAGTGTTATTAAATGGTTGAGTTGAGACAACACGATTTGTATCGGTGTTATATTTAATTTATTATTTTAATTATATTCGGGGTTTCACATGATAAGTATGCATGATGTGGAATTGTATAAGAAGTTAACTGCAACCACTCCTCGAACATTGCAAAAGTTTGAGGAAGTCATTGAGTAGTAATCAAAGGTAGAGGAAGCTGCAATGAGGAAAGAGGAGGGTTGGGTTGATAAGCAGGGGAAGAGTAGTGACTTTGGTGGGAAGAAACCAATGGCAATGGCCAGACCCAACTATGAGAGGTATACACCCATGAATAGATCCCCGACACAGATCCTAAGTATACATCGAGGTATGTTTTGGACACCTTTGCCAATGAAAGATACGGCGAATGTAATGGAAGCGAGAAAACCAATGAATCTGTATTGCGGTCATCACAAGGATTATGGTGAAATATATGCAAGGGAAGGTCGATTGCAAGGTTTGGGAAACCCTCGAGATCAAGGAATAACCGTCAGGATTAGCATCCGTATCGGAGGAACAATCCAAATAATGGAGGCAGAGTGGATCAAAGACCTCGAGATCAAGGACCATGAGATTAAGGTCAAGAAAGAAGGAAAGAACGTCCTCGAGAGTAGCCAGCTGAGAATCAGGAGAACAAAAATGGGGATAACCCAGTAATCCATAGGGTTATTTATGTGATTAATGGAATTGTAGGGGAGAGGTCTTCAAATACAATTATGAAGGCTAATTCACGCCAAATTCCTATCGGGGAGCCATGACATAAAAGTTTTTGGCTAAATGAGACAATAAACGGAGCCAGATGCAGTTCCAAATCAAACCCCACATGCTGAACCCATAGTGGTCTCGTCTGTAATTGGAAATAGGTTTGTGAAGAGGGTGTTCATTGATGATGTGAGTGGTGTTGAGTTAATGTTAGCTAATTTGTTTGACCAGCTGGACATCTGTCGAGGTAATTTAAAAAAGATTACCTTGCCCTTGTCTTGTTTCATAGGAAAAACTATATTCCCTTTGAGATAGATTACCCTATTAGTATGGATAGCTGATGGAGACAAAGAGGTGATGATAGACTGTAATTTTTTAGTCATCGCTGTGTACTCGCCTTACAATATTATCCTTGGAAGGTCGTGGATGTGTGAAGCTTGAGTTGTGTGGATTCCCTACCATTTGGTGATGAAGTTTACCACAGATAAATGATAGCTGCCATTTGAGGGGATCAGGCGGTAGCTAAGAATTGTAATTAACTGCAGTAAGGGAAACAAGAAGGATGAGAGGTGTAGTCCCAGTACATGGAGATGTTGGTCTGACGGATACATAATAGATGACCATTCGATATTTGGGAACAGTGGATGTAAACAGAATAATTTTGGAAGAGGTTAAGAAGAAATTAAGAATTTATTGGAGGAGTATGATGATGTATTTTTTTGGAAAACCTCCAATCTTACAGGAGTACCTTCGAGGTTGGCGGTCCATAGATTGAACATCGATCCTTCGATCAAACCATTTAAGCAGAAGAGAAAGGTGTTCACCTCGGAGAGGGCAGAGGCTATTAAAGTAGATGTTGAGAAGTTGATGAAAGCAGAGGTCATCGAGAAGGTACTTTATCCAGAGTGGTTGGCTAACCCAGTTATGGTCCCAAAGCACAACGGAGCTTGGAGAATGTGTATAGATTTTACTGGTTTGAACAGATGTTGCCCTAAAAACAGCTATCCACTGCCTCTAATTCATAAATTGGTAGAATCTATAGCTAGATATCAGGATTTTTGCTTTCTTTGATGCTCGCGAATGGTACCATCATACATTGATCGCTGAAGAGGATAAGGAGAAAACTTTGTTCATCATAGATGTAGGTACATTCTATTATAAGATGATGTCGTTTGGACTTAATAATGCAGGAGCAACTTACCAAAGGCTAGTAGACAAATTGTTTAACAAACAGACTGATAGAATTATGGAGATATACGTGGATGATATGGTTGTGAAATGTTGGAGCCAGTATTAGTTTCTAGTGAACTTAAAGGAGACTTTGAGGAGCTTCGAGGGGAAAATTTGAAACTGAACCAACCTAAGTGCGAGATTGGAGTGGGGGCAGGAAAATTCCTCGAATTTATGGTATTTGAGAGGGGTATCGATGTTAATACAGAGAAGTTTGAGGCTCTACTCAAAATGAAGAGCCTGCAGACATTGAAGGATGGCCAAAAGGTTACTGGGTCTTTGGCGGCTTTGAGTAGGTTCCTTTCGAAGGGGAGGAAAAGCATTTGTCTTTATTTGATGTGCTCAGAAGGGAAAAGAAGTTTGAATGGATAGATAAATGCAAAGAGGCATTCGGGAAGCTGAAGGACAACTTTTGAGTTCTGCCAATGCTCATGAAGCCAAAAAAAAGGCGAGGTATTATTTTTGTACATTTCTTCTTCTCCTCTGGCTATCAATACAATAAAAGTGAAAAAGAAGGAAAGACAGCAACATCCCACATACTTTGTAAGTCGAGCTTTGCCGGGTAAGACAAGGTATACAGCTCTCGAGAAATTGATCTTAGCGCTGGTGCATCCGGTACGAAGGTTGCTAACTAATTACCCCCATTAGAAAAATTATTTTAAATCCAGAGACTTTGAAGAGGATGATGAAATGGGATGTTGAGCTAGAAGAGCATGACATAGAGTTCCACCCCAGGACAACAATAAAGGGTCATGCCCTTGCAGATTTTATAGGGGTGTTGCTCACTAGTCCCGAGGGCAAGGATTACCCATATGCTTTGAAATTTGCATCTAAAGCCAAGAACAATGAAGCGAAGTATGAGGCTTGGATTACAGGATTGCGCCTGGCTAAGGAGTGTAAGGTGGAAATTTTGGAGATATTCAGTGACTCGTAGATTGTAGTCTAGTAGGTTAATGGAGAGTACAAGGTGAGAGAATGCAACTTTCATCGATATTTGGAGGTAGTGAAGCCTTTATTGAATGGATTTCGAACATACACAGGAAAACCATAAGGTAAATGCTTTACGAAAGCTTGCTTCATAAACTTAGGGAATTCAATCCCCAAAACAATTGTGTATGGAGACCTTAAATAAGCTTAGTTTCAAGGAGCAAGAGATAATGGCCCTTGAAGAGGGACATTATTGGATGACACCTATCGTTAGTTACCTTCGATATGGATTTCTGCTAGATGATGTGGTTGAGGCAAGAAAAATAAGGTTTAAATACCCTAGATATGCATTGCGAGATGGGGTTTTGTATCAAAGCGGTCATCTTCAGCCATTGCTTTTATGTGTCACTCCTTAGGAAACTGATTATTTGGTCAGGTAGGTTCACGAAGGCATATGTGGTAGTCATCAAGGTGCACGATCTTATGCAAGAAGGCTCCTTGGAGCTAGATATTACTAGCCTATGATGTTCAACGATGCAAATGAGTATATTCATGCTTATCATCATTTCCAAAAACATGCCCCATTTCCTCAGGAACAGATGATGAACATTCATAGTTTGTGGCCATTTTATAAATGGGGGATTGATCTAGTGGGGAATTTTCCAATGGCTCCAAGATGGTTCAAGTATTTTATTGTGACCATTGATTATTTCATGAAATCGGTCAAAACAGAGCCTGTGACAAACATGAAAGGGAAATCTGTAATTACATTCTTCTAGAAGAATATTATATATCATTTTAGAATTCCAAAGACTAATTACTGATAATGGGATGAAGTTTTCTCATCATCCTTTCAAGAGGTGGGTCGAAGAATACAAGATTCAGCAGAGGGTGATAGATGTATATCATCCCCAGGAAAACGAACAAATTAAGGTAACTAATCGGACAACTATGAATGGTATATGCACAAGCATTGAGGGGGAAGAGGGGAACATGATATGAAAATTACCCAATGTTTTGTGGGCTTATAAAATAGTTGAATCCTCTGCCATGTGAGAAACACCATATAGCTTGGCTTATGGTTATGAATCCGTGATTCTTGCAGAGATTAGGGTACCAAGCCCAAGGGTGATGCCAATTTTTGAAGGAGCGGTTAATGGTGATAATCTTCGTATAGATATTAATATGGTGGAGGAAAACGACAATTGGCGTCCCTACGTGAAGCTAGGATAAAGGAGAAAGTTAAACGCTATCATAATCGAAGAGTCAAAAAGGTCCAGTTCAACCCAGGAGATCTTGTAATTATAAAAAAATGAGAAGAGTCCAGGTGAGCCAGAAGGAAAGTTAGATGCAAATTGGGAAGGACCTTACTGGGTTGCGGAAACATGCCTGGGAGGTAGTTATAATCTCAAAATATTTGAGGGTGATCAGATCCTGAGACGATGGAATATTGTCAATCTTCGAAAGTATCAGCAACTCTAAATGAATGGGGTGTGGATTATAGGGTTGGAGATACTATATTATGTGTTTGAGTCTTGTATTCCATGTGCTATATTTCTCTTGATTGATATCTTAGACTTGTATGATATGCGGTGCACTTGTATCTCGACTTCGTATGCTATGCGCTGCGATGAAGTAGGTTGTATGCTATGCGTTGCACTTTTTGTATTTGATATCTCACCTTTGTATGCTATGCGTAGGTTGTATGCTATGAGCTGCACTTTTTTGTATTGATATTTCAGTTTTGTATGCTATGCGTTGTGACTTATGGAAGTAAGTTGTATGCTAGGAGTTGCACTTTTTGATTTGATATCTCATGTTCGTATCCCTGAAATTGAATGGAAGTTATACGCCAAGCACTGTACTTTGTGTAATCAATATCTTGGATTCGTATGTCATGCACTGCGACTAATTGAATGAAGTTTGTACGATGAGCGCTGCATTCATATTATTTTGGTTTTTACAGGGTACGCAAAATGTTGCCCATTGCTAAATTATGCTCAATATATTACCCTCGCAGATATCTTGAAAAGAAGAGTTGAAGTAAACATCTTTAGAGCCTTAGGCTCGAGAAGGAAAGGAAACAAAATAAGAAGAATGCACAAGTTTTGTAAATATCATACAATATTGAGTTGAAATATACAATTACATTTCGAGACCAAAAGGTTTTAGGGACCAAATTTTCCTAACTATTCCTCTAGTTTTTCAATTTCTTCAATTTTAATGCCTATGGCACGTTGAAAGTTTTGCTCTTCTTCAAAATATTCAGAAGGATATATTATGGCCTTCGTACGAGGACGTTTCTGGTGGGGCATTAGTTGGTCATCATCTTCCAAATTATCCAATTGGATACCTTCATCCTTAGATAAATCCTCTTATTACCAGTGGCCTTTTTTCCCCTATGTATTAAGATGTATGAGCCCTCGAAGACTTACGACCATTGGCATTCTTTTTTGTATTTGATATGCTGGAAGACAAAGCCCTAGAACCTCTTATTCGAGGGCATACTTCAGGGAAATTCTTTAGCCACTCTTATATAGCTTCATACGTTGATTTTTGGTGAGGAGTCTCCTGGGTAAATACCTTGCGGTTAATAACCCAGTTATCAGTCGCATTGACTAGAAACTCATAAATATTGGTTATAAGCTTTGGGTGGATAACAACATGGTACAATCTATGGACTCGAAGGATTGAAGCATAACTTTGAGGATAGAATAAAGTTTCTTATTCTCTCTCTCTCTCTCTCTCTCTCTCTCTTGAGTCAGGTATTTTCAGCAGCCAAAGATTCGACTAGTGCTGAATTTCCATCCACGTCTTCAGTTTTTTTGTCTAAGGCATTGATTGTTCAATCTATTATTCTCGTTGAGAACCATTTTGTAAAGTTGAACTACCACTCTCACTTGAGCCTTAAATTTTAAGCTTCAGTTCGGCTGAGGTCGAGGAAAGCCTGAATTATTAGCAACCTGTTAGCATTTGCAAGGCAGTGAGCCTTGGACCTGAACTGACAGTTTATAAGGCGAATAGTATCTTGATAACTTCTATCACCAAGATTTCATTCATCAATTACTTTTAGGGGCACGACTCCATTATGTTTCCTTTTCTAGAGGTCTCTTAAAAGATCCTGAAGCACTGGGTGCTCACCACTTTGCCAAGAACTCAATTCCACATTCTTTTCATAGAGATTTTTAAAAATCCTTTGCATCGAGGGATGACTACTATCACATCAAGAATCTAGTTCTTTCTTCCACTCGGCCAAATCCAACATTATCTGCATCATTCTCCCCCCCTGGTGTTATCTAACTCTGTTTTAGTTTTGGAGAGTTCTCAAAAAGCATACAAAAGTTCTCTCTCTAGTGCATTACACTACGATGAAAAAAGAAAGATAACTAAATCAAATAAGGAGAAATTATATATAGATAATATTAAAAATCAAGAGTACATAAAGGGGGCCTCGAAGGAAAATGTTACATTTCATCCTACCCTTGAGCTTTCTTGGTTAGTGGAAGCATTTTTCACATTGCCCTCAGCCAGTTAATGCTCGTTCCTCTTAGTTGCTTCTTTCTGGATTATGGTCTAAAGCGAGAGAGCACGAATCTTATTGGCAGTATAAAACTGCCCGGAAGATTTCAAGAAGTTTAAAAATACAAAATTTAGACCCCAATCCCGAATCTCCTCTTCCCATTTTTGTGATAACACCTCGGTAGCATTGGGCTCGACAAAGGACTCCATAAATTTCACCTCCTCAGTAAAAAGGGAAGGAGTATACTTAGGAAAGAGATCGTCATTAATCAGAGAGTTGCGACCAATACTCTTCAGTGGCTGAAGGTGACAGAGGAAAATGTCACACAACTCTTGGCTATTCATTAGTTTATCCTTAAAAGCCTCAAGCAGTGAGGCTTGTGATTCGGGACTTAGAGCTTCCTTCAGAGCTTTTCCAAGTCCTCCTTTTCTATTATCAATTTCCTCTTATCTGCTTCGAGGTTTGTGCTATTCTTTCTGGCTGCATCGAGCTCTTCTTTAAGATGTGTTATAGAAGTAACTCTTTGGTGGACTTCCGAACAAGGTTTGGTCTGGTTCGCATCCAGTACTTGAAGGAAGGAGGAGAATGAGGGTACTTGTGAGAAGAATGAAGAAACTTTCTCCTAGATCTTTTGGGGCCACTAGGTTAAAATGCTACTTTATCTGTCCTAGTTGAATTTGCATTCTTACTTGTTTGATACTATTCTCTATCGAAATTTGAACAGATATTTGAATAGCTATATGAACAAAAATGTTATCGTACATGATATTTTTTAATTATTCGTAATAAGTAGTTTCTTAATATCAAATTTTTATTTGTCTTTGTTATAAGTATGTAAACATATTAACTGTCAAACGTATTTTTTGAACAGCGTGATAATGATGAGGGTGCAAATTCACCTGTGAGTGAGGGAGTAAGTCACCTAAAAAAATAATAGAATAGTTACACAAACAAGAGAACTCATAAGCGAAAGGAAACTTAACCTATAAATGAATCTGAGGATATTAAGCCAAATTTCTCAGTATTGTTTCCTCCAAGACAAGAACATTGGAGATGCTTGAGGAAACTTCGAACGGTTGAGAGGCGGAGGTAGTTTGAAGAGTCTTATCATGCCTAGCCTTTTTCTTCAACTCCCTTAAGATATCCTCCTCACCCTTTCTCTTGGGTTTATCACCAGTCACTTGTGCACCCTTGCCTTTATAGGGGTATTTAGTGCAAAGGAAAGAGGTTTGTTATCATTCCCAGTAATGTGTAGGTCCCATTTCTTTGAGTTTGGAGCTTCACCGAGTCCCACTGGAAAGGAAAAAAGATATGCAAAGTAATAAACAATACTGATAAGAAACATTTGAGGAATTTTAAAGGTTTAGAGTTTTCAGAATTAATCTCGAGATAGGGTTCTTGAATGAGCTGTTTAGAGAAAGGCCGAGAGATATCACCCTCCTTAATGAGCCTCCTTCGCTTCTTGCTCCTCTCGGGACCATCCTCAAGAGCTAGACATTGTAGTTTTTTCCAACTTCTTCTGTTTTAACTTCTGGTAAACATATTTGTCATAAATTTGAGGCAACAAAAAAACCTGCCGATAGACGTGTTTTTATTGAGAAAAATGTTGTAATGGTTGGAAGTGGAAAAAAGGCGCTTCTTGGCGTCCTCGAGATTACTATGGCAGACATATTTCTTTCCCCTCCAGGACTCGACCACTATGCCATGATTCCATTTGGGGACCTTATACCTCGTGCAGTTGAAGGTGAGCTCTTCTCCTTATCTCTCCACCTTGATGAATTGGAAGGAATGGTGAAAGCTTTCTGCTTAGTTCCTCTACTGGAAAAGGTAATAATATTGTCCTTTGACTTACCATTGTACGTCACGCTATACAACAAACGGAGTAACTTATACTTAGGCTTGATCTAAAGCTCATCACACCTCGTTATAAACATCATGATGATTACTATTACATTTGGATGAACTTGTTCTGGGTTTACTTTGAATTCCTTAAGAAGCTTTGAGAACAATAAAGGTAGGGGAAACATAACCCTAATCGAATGTGCTTGATGTAGATGACTGACCTTCCAACCCCAAAGGCTATAAATTGACATTGGGAGGAATTATTTGACTATAATGAATTTTAAATAAAAGCTTCAAGATCGGGTCTAACTCTTCATTAGCAAAGGGCTCACTAGAAGACGTTCTCTCCCCCTTGACTTCGAGAGTATATGTTTAGGATGTAATCATTTTTGGACAACCCTTTTCTTCCTCGAAGATACTTTCAAGGAGTCTTCACCCTCGTGTAGTGGAATTTGAAGTTCTACTTTCCCTGTAATGGGTGAAATACTCATCGGGATTTTTCCTTTATCGGCTGACCAAAGGATAGGAAACCCTTTAGGGGGCATATGAACTGTTGGAAATCCGTCGGGATTATAGTATATACGGCCTATGTCATCCACTTCTAAATCATAATCCTCATAAGAGTTCCTCGACCCTCCACATTGAGAAACTGATTTTGCCATCCTGGGTGAATCAATTTCGTCCCCTTCCAACTGAGTCTCATCGACTAACTCCCTGTCATTAGAAATTTTACCAGAAATAGAAGAGTTGGAAGCTATAATGATCGAAGTTTGAGAAAATAAGGAGTAAGAAAAAACTTACTTGTTAGAGAGGGAATAAGAACAACGATGATAGCAAAGAAGAGTTTGTGGGTGCTGATAATTATTTTCTTTGGATAAGTAGTAAAATTAGAGTAAGGAAGTTGAAGTGGGATAAAAAAATAAAGTTATGAAGGCTAAAAAGACAGCGGGATAGTGATTATTTTGAAAAACTAAAAGTCTGAAAAAGCGCAGAAATATTTTCATATCTTACCTAAAAGGAACCACCACTCACACGTCTTTTAATGCTATTGCTTAAAACGCACGTCTTTTTCAGATTTGGCAAAAGATTTGAATGAGAAAATTTAACATCACCTCAAAATTCGAAGATAACGATCTCGACGTGATTTCTCATACCTTTTTTTTTAAAGTAACCCATATATGTGGGGGAGATTATATTAGGTTCTCCAAGCCTATGTAACAGCCGTTACATCAAAATAATGTCGGTCAATACCGGTCCTATTTTACATGTGGTTGCATAATGCAACATGGTTGCCTAATGCAAGGTCGGGTTTAGAAAATATTTGGAAATGATTCCGATAGTCACACCTCCACCCCCTGTGTCGATGTCTAAACTTCGGCCAG
>JAULKM010084824.1:0-11464 GCA_032355605.1 Rubia tinctorum
GAATTAATTTTGAAATATTGTAATTTAGGAGTTTTGATTTGATTAGAATTAGATTTGGTAGGTTTAGATAAGGTAGATTCATTAAATAATTCATCCAATATTTGGATTGATTTATTTGGATGAATATGGTCATTATTTAGAATTAAATTAGGTATTGTAGTTAGATATGGTTTTAGATTATTAAAGATACCATAATTCTTTTCAATTTCTATTTGTACTGGCCGAATTATACCCTATAAATAGGGGAGGCCATTCACAAAATTTTACACCTTTTATCAATCATATATTCAGAATTTTGAGATCATTCTCTGAGCTTGCGAGCTATCTTCATTGTTCCTTAATCCTAGGGCTTAATTAAGTATCAATAAATTTGAGAACTAATCCCGTGGGCTAGTTTGTGAGCAAGTCAAGATTGAGAGTACCACGAGGGATAGACTCTTGAATTCCATGCGGTATACTAGGGTTTTACGAGATCCCTCATTTTGTCAAAGATCTAAATTCCGCAATCCGGAGTCTTCGCAAGGAGATTCATATCAGTTGGTATCAGAGTAAAGTCAAAGTTTTTGAGACCATCATATCAGTCAGCATCAGTTGGTATCGCGATAATAGTTTGTACCTTAATATCTGTATTTTAATTTTAAGATTAAAAAAATAAAAAAGAAGAAGAAGTAACAATCAAATTTCCGTCGTACATCCCACCACCGCTGTCGCTCAGCATCTCTGACGATCTCGCCGCCACAAGACAAATCACCGCCGACGCCGCTCAGCTCCGATCTCGGCCACCAAAGTTGTCATTATGTTCACCATATACCGCAACTCCGATCGATGCCAGACTTTAAATCTGCCATTTTCAAGCCGTCAGTAAGCTCCAATCATCACCTTTCTTCTTCTACCGGTGGTTCAATTCATCAAAGGGAAGGTACCTCCGGCCAATCCACTTTCCGTTCGGTTACTCTGCTGGTCTACGTGATCACCAAGCCCTAGCGACTCCAGGTCCGTTCAGAAGTCTACATGTCTCTTCAAATTCTAGCCGATGTTAAGATCTTCCAGCGCTTGCAACACACGAGCTCATGAATTGAATCACAGCCTCGACCACGGAGGGAATGATACGATATCAAAAATATCATTTATTATATTTTTATTAGTTTAGTATTTTTTAGGAGTTTAACACTATAATCTTTTTCCCACTGGGTTTTTTAGTGAGGTAGTGTGCTTGTATTTAGAATTAATTTTGAAATATTGTAATTTAGGAGTTTTGATTTGATTAGAAATAGATTTGGTAGGTTTAGATAAGGTAGATTCATTCAAGAATTCATCCAACATTTTGATTGATTAACTTGGATGAATATGGTCATTATTTAGAATTAAAATAGGTATTGTAGTTAGATATGGTTTTAGCTTATTAAATCTTCCATAATTCTTTTCAATTTCTATTTGTACTGACTGAATTATACCCTATAAATAGGGGAGGCCATCCGCATAGTTTTACACCTTTTATCAATCACATATTCATAATTTTGAGATCATTCTCTGAGCTTGCGAACTATCTTCATTGTTTCTTAATCCTCCAGGTTAATTAAGTATCAATAACCTTGTGAACTAATCCCGCGGGCTAGTTAGTGAGAAAGTCGAGACTGAGAGTACCCCAAGGGCTAGACTTTAGAATTTTGTGCGGCATACTAGTGTTTTGCGAGATCCCTTATTTTGTGAAAGATCTAAATTCCGCAATCCAGAGTCTTCGCAGGGAGATTCATATCACCTTGATTTTTAGAGCCAAGATTTTGTAATCCTTATCCTCTCTCCTTGAACGCCCTTGATGCATAAGGTGACCAACTCACCATCCTATTCAAAATATTGGGAGTTTAGTTAGTCTGAAATAAAGTTTATCGGAAACTTGACCAAAAGAAAAATTCAAGTTGTATGAACTTTTTAAGTGTAAATCATATTTACCTCTTCATCTCCTTCACCATCGATGGGCGGATCTTGGCTTGAGCCGCTGAGACCGGTGGATATATCTCCAAACATAGCATTCTTGATGAAGCTCTTCGGGTCCGCTAGGCCTTTGGGAGTATTTACTCCCCCAGCTGTATCTATACTCTTGACGAACTGTATGAGGTACAAGACCATCACTTTCAAAACTGGCTGATCAACGGAAGGTTTCTTGGCCGCCTTCTTTTGGGACGAGGAGTTGATGCCACACTTGTTTCTTGATATGTGTGGGATAGCAACAGCTGCTGGCAGTCGGGATTGGGTACCTCTATATCGACCCAGGTGATCCTTTTTCCTTGTTGCTCTTATCAAAATGCTCTCCCCCGGACCCAACTCTAGAGTTCCCTTTTATTTTTATCTAACGCCTTCCCCTGACACCCGCCTACCTTCGAAAGGTCATCATTCCTCAGATTGCGAAGGGGGTTTTCCTCGCTGTCACCCTCATTCTCTTCGGGAACTTTCCCCTTGGGAGCACCCGTTTAATTCGTTGTATCTTCCTCAAATTGTATCTTGAGGGGTACCACCGGTGGAACCTCCTCTTTCTTGCCTTCAGGAGTTATTTCTTCATTTCCACCATTTTTTGTTTTGGTGGAGGGGAAGCCCTCTTCCTCTTTCCAGCCACCTTTTTTTTGGAGGCATCTACATATGATTCTAAATACAATCAACATCGCAACATCACAATACCAATCAACATCGTAATACAACATACCAATTAACAGTAAAATACAACATACCAATGAACATCGTACTACAACATCACACCATCAACCATATGTGATGCACCACACAATGAAAACTTGAAACAACACACACGTAGTGTACATGTCACACATTTTAGAACATAACCATTGAACATCACACGAGCGAAGCTATATCTCACACATGTTTCCAAAACCCTTAAACATCACATGGTCAACAAAATCAGTGCTAAACATCAAATAATAAACAACCCAAACACAATATAACACTAAGAAAGATTCATTGAAAAATTTCATCGAACACATAGAATGTGACACAAATTTCACTCAATGTTATGCAAGTTAGGGTTTGGCCCATAAAAAATTTGAAGGAATCTTCACGTACCTTTCAAGATTTTGGACGGAAACCTAGTCCACATCACTTCGCCAGCGTTGAGTGAAAATTTTGCAGAAGCCTGTTCGTTCGATACCAAAATGGGGTTTTCTTGGCTTCTTATATAATGTGTGATTGAACATGGAAGGTTGTTGTGGTTAATGGAGGAATAAATGGAGGAGAATGTGGAGATGGAACATGGAGAAACGGTAGTTTTCGTGGGAGTTAATAGAAAAACGTGAGGGTTATGGGGAAGAAGGTGGTCGATCCAGTTTTATACCAGTAAAGTCAGCACTGGTATATTGTTCATAGAACCAGTGTTGTTAAACTTTACAAGCTTCTAACATAGTTTGAAACAGTCTAAGTACACAACACCGCTATAAATACCGGTGCTAAAAAAACCGATGCTAAAAATTGGTTAGGTTGTTGCGTGAGGGTGCATAAAATATTTTTTATGTCCAACCAAAGAGAAAAGTTTGAAAATATATTATATGTATACAACACCAATTAAAATAGTGCTGAGTGATAACAAAATCGGTTCTAGAAACTAGTTAAGCAGCTGCGTGGGGCTGCATAAAATAATTTTTTTACTCAACCCGAGAGAAAAAAATTAAAATATTTTCTAACTCCACAGCACCGGTTCATATACCGGTGGTGGTTAAGAATAACCAGTGTTGATGAATGCCCAGGTAACTGCTCAAAGCTGCTTAACTGCGCCACATAATATGGTTGGCAGCTATCATAACACCGGTTTTTAAGAACCGGTGCCATCAAAGTAAATACCAGTACCATAAAGTGATTAGGCTGTTTAATTTTTTAACCCAATCAATTTTGGTGGGAAATTTAATTTTTTTGTATTAGCAGCGGTTTGTAAACTGGTGTTGTACTGAATTTATTGAAAATTTGAATTTCCCACCAATATTTTTCATGAGAATTCCTTTCCCAACCTTTTTTAGCACCGGTTTTCTTTGGTAGAACATACCGGTGCTAGTATGAATACACACATTTTTAAGAATTATAATATTGCCCAATTAGTGGGGCGGAAGTTTTTTCCATCATCGTGGATAACCAATTGGACTTAAAATTATTCAATTAAAGCACCGATTATCCCATTTTCTGAATTTGTGTCAGCTGGATCGCCGCACAAGGCTCGTATTTAACTTTCAAATGTCTACATTATTGCCTAATACTGCGTTACACCTTCCTGTTACATTCAAATTAACCTCAATTTGGGTATTCTTGGGTTATTATAAGGGTTTTAATAGAAAATAATGTTTTCATAAAATGTCATAAAGCGCTAGTACATATTTAGAGTATCTTACTTTTTGTTACTTAGAAGCTAGTAAGTCTAAATGGGAAGCATTGTTCTTAATCTTTTCCCACAATATATTAAATTAATTTTGATATTACCATGCACTGTAATTCTTGGTTTCATAACGTACCATTATATCCGATCAGGTTGTCGTTTGGACCCACGTGTTAAGTTTTTGCCCTTTGCACTTAGGTCCCTTCAAGAATCTTGGAATTGTCGGAACATAAAATTGGTGATTCCATTTTGAAATTGGGTAATTTGTCATCACAACAAATTGATTTGGACATGGTTGGGTGAATGGAACACAAAGTGGGTGAAAACCTTATCCATTGCAACTCTGAAACACTTGAATTTTGTCATCATAGCCTGAATAAATATATTTTATACATTCGAATTTTTTATGGTTAATATTATGAAGCGGTGGTACATGTTGTAGGGTAAACGATGGAATGCTGTGTTGACTTAGTGAAGGGAAATCATATTTTCTTACCACTATAAATTCAATACAAAAACTAACTGAAGGTAGATTCCTTGGATAATAATAAAATTGTGTCATCAAAATAACAAATACTTGTTTTGAAAATCCGATAAAATGAATAATATCTAGCTAACGGCTCTTCAGCTAAAATTCGTGCATCTTCTGAGCAGGTCTCCACGCCGTAATTCCCAATGCTTGGGTCCAGGAATGAAGTGGTCCAACTGCTTTCATTGCGTCCGGAAACTGATAATAAAAAACCTTGCTCATGTGATCACACCATGACCTTTGATACCGGGATTCCGTCAGAAGACTTTGGACAAGCAACTCTAGATTCCAACAATGGACCAACATTGTCAGGAGCCATTTTGTAGAAAAAATCTGCAATAATCTTCCCCATCGGTTGCCCGTATGTGACATGCGGATGGTAGGGGACATCGGCTCTTGTGCACAATTCAGAGATGAGGCTAAAAAACCATAACAACCTTTTTCTCAGCACCGTGTCTTAATGATTGAACAATTAACCTTCCTACATTTAATCATAGTTTCTTCTTGATTGCGTACAAATGCGGCAGCCTCATACTGTGAACTTATGTGTGCACTGTGACTGGGTCAATTCTGGAGGCCACAAAGTGGTACCATCCATTCATCTCGGGTGTGAGGTGTTTCTTGAGAATCTTTGACAATCCAGGTTTGACTAGAGAATCGACATCGGTTCCCGGCTTACAAACCATCCTCACGATATCCTTCATAGTTTCCTCGGTAAGGTCCCAACCATCAGCGGTCTTCAAGTGGAATGCAAGATATTCGTCCTCCTCTAACAGAACATTTGGAAACCCATACAAATCGTTTATGGATTCTGATGTTAGTTGCACAACTTTTCCCCTACTTAACGCCTCATCCCACGTCAGAGCATACCTCAAATTTGCATAGAACTCACTTATTATGTTTAGGTTAAACATTGGAGGCATTTCACACAATTTTTCCCATTCAAGTGCCCGAATAGATTCTTCAAAGGGGGGAGATGATTCTATTCCTCTTTCCGGGAAAGGTCTCCTTGTTCTGTACGTTCGTTCGAGTAGCCTAGCACTCTCAGACAAGAACCTCTGCTTTTGCTGTTTAACATGGGATTGCATCTTCGGAGAGGAAGGAGATGCATTGCGTGACCTCTTCAATGGAGTTTTGGGTGCCATATCCTACAAAGTCCACTATAGCATTTTAACAAACACCTTCCATGCATCATAAAAACTAAACTAGTGTTGATGAACATAAACAAACAATAGAACAAAGAAGGCTAGGTATAAACAAATGATGCTATCGTACATTAACAATATGTACATACTTGCAAGATCACTATAAGTTCCTATGATAATGCAAAGTATAAGAACATTTAACCAATTAAAAGCTTTTAGATTGAAGATAAATATTTTTGGAGAATCGTGAATAAACTTATGAATGTGAGCCTACCTTATTCCATTAGAAAACTTGGGCTGATAAACCGAGAGTGCTTGTAGGGTAGATCTCCTCTCCAAATTTGTGAATTAGAAAGTTATAGTGAAAGGGATCTGAGATGTTTTAATATGCATGGAAAGTTAGCACTCGTAAAATAATGAAATACCAGTGCCTATATAAAAGTGAGCAGCTGCCTGAGACTGCTTTAAATAAATTATTCTGATTAAGTTTCCAACCCGAGAGCAAAGTAAACAAAAAAATTAAGTAAAAAGCATTGGTAGAAATACCGGTGCTTAAAATGGGAAAAGCGCTGCCACTATAATTTAAGAAGATGTATAAGCCTGCTTTAAAAATATTTTTGTCCTCTTTTTCCTAACCCGAGAGCAAACCCTAAAAAATGATTAAGTACACTGCACTGGTTTGTATATTGGTGCTGTAGAAAAATTGGTGCCTCATCGTGATAAAGAACCTTCTTGTAGTTGCTTTAAATAATTTTTTAATATCATTTTAAACCCGAGAGCTAAAGAATAAAAAAAATTCTAAGTGCTCAACACCAGTTCAAAAGTCGGTGCTGAAAATGACAAATACCGGTGCAACATATGCTACAGAGCACATACTCGGTTTTTAGCACCAGTTTAGTACTCCGAAAATGGGTGTCGGTTCAAATTTCAACCCTTACTGAAAAAGGATGAAATTTAAGGAGAAAATATAAACACGCGACAATGCACTTCATACGAACTTAACCCCAACTCACAAGTTAATATAAATATATTCAATACATAGGACACTGGCCAGTACACAAAAGTATAACGATAATTACGGTGATAACATGCACTATATTTTCCTTTTCAAGACAACATCACCCCCTACAGTTTGACCACTCTCATCAACCCACAATCCATCGCCATGTGACCTTCTACCTTTTGAAGCTCCACCCAAATCCTCCAAACTTTGAAACACAAGTGGAAAATAAAGACATTCTTTTCGGACGTGCTAGTCAATCTCCTCATAGAAATAGAACTTCTCCCTATGTAGGAAAACATGCCACTTCTTGTTGCTAGGATCCCTGACTTAATAAACCAAGCGTGCCTGGGCAGCTAAGATGAACCTGTCATCCTCGAACCAAACCCGTGTAAGGTACACCAATTTGAAACCCATGGGTTTCTCCGTATGAACCCCGACACCATTATCAACCCACCGGAACTTGAAGACCACATATTTGAACTCAACATAGTCCAACATCCAAATTTCTTCAGTCATCCCGTAAAAGGCCATCACTTCTACAATAGGGTTTTTGTCTTTCTTGCTAGACTACAACATCAATTTAGACTCAATATAAACTCTACTATTCTGTGTGGTGCTCTTGCTGTCCCTTTAGCCGTTGCAAAAGTAAAGCCATTTATATCATACCATAGGTACCTTCTGATAGTGTAGTTTGGCCTTCTTACAAATCCACAAAGTTTGCTAGGCATGTCATCCACATTGCAGCAATCGTAAAATCAATTCACAAATTTGGAAGAATGCTCCAGCAGTATTTTATTCGAAGGCCATTTGGGATATAGTGGTTGTAAAATTGACATGTTCTCTTGAACATAGGCTGCAGTCTCGCTACTATTTCTTAATACGTACAGGTGAACTGTCATCAGCTCAGTATAGAAGGGTCTATGAAGTGTGCCTTTTGAGTGTGGAACCCCATTCTTACTACCAAAGTAAGCTTGTTTAAGTAATCCAACCTATTGCTCACCAACTAAGCTTGAAATACAGTATTCAATGATCTCCTCAGTCACGTACCTTTGCACGATGCTCGCATTAGGGCGACTATGATTGTTAACGTTACCTTTGAAAACAACCTTGTGCCGATCGAAAGCGTACATTCAATGCATCCCCAATGGACCACATAAATGCATTTCCCTAACCAAATGAATGACTAGGTGAATCATTATGTCTAAGAAGAATGGAGGAAAGTAATTCACACCCTAACATATCACGAAAACTCCCTCCCGCTGCAACACATCAAGCACTTGCCTGCTTATATTCTTACGAAAAATGGAGTTGAAGAAGAAACAAAGTCGCATAACGCTAAATCTCAAATCCTCCTCCATAACACCACAAATGGCAACGGGCAACAATTTTTGCATCAAAACATGACAATAATGTGAGTTCAAGGTGTTCAAATTTAAATCATCATTCACAAAGCGACTAACATTAGAAGAGTATCCTGATGGTACCTTGATTCCATGGATGCACTCAAAAACCAATCTCCACTCATCCACTAAAAGATTGTATGAGGCAAAAGGGAGGTACGTTTGCTTCCTTTTCACCTCCGAGGCTAGGTCTGACCGAATTCCAAGCTCCAACAAATCCATCCGCGCATTCAAGCTGTCCTCCGTCTTCTCAAAAATGTTGAGTAACGTACTAATCAAACTCTTGCACACATTCTTCTCAATGTGCATTGCATCCAAATAATGACAAACCTCTAAATGCTCCCAGTATGGTAAATCAAAGAAACATGACCTCATCTTCCAAGGACCTTCAATAGCTGCACCCAACTTCTTCATCTTCTTCCTAGAAAAACATTCAATCTTTTAACCTTATTGTGGATGACAACCCCCTTGAATGGTCTTTGTGCCTTCCGAATCTCCTTCCGCCAACAAACTGAAATGCATCCTCACGTAATTTATGCTTCATCAATAGGAATTTCTGTTGACCCAAATACACTGTCTTGCGGCCATTCTTCAACTATTGGTAATATGTGGATTCTTCACACACGGGACACACCTTGTGCCCCTTCACCATATAACCTGAAAGGTTTCTGTATGTTGGAAATCATTTATGGTACAAAACAACATTGCCTTCAAATTGAACATTGATACCCTGAAACCATCAAACATGATATGAATCTCCTTATGAAGACTCCGGATTGCGGAATTAAAATCTTTGACAAAACGAGGGATCTCGTAAAACCCTATTATGCCGCATAAAATTCAAGAGTCTAGCCCTCGGGGTAATCTCAATCTCAACTTGCTCACTAACTAGCCCACGAGATTAGTTCACAAGGTTATTAATACTTAATAAAAAACTTTAATGATTAAGCAACAATGAAAATAGCTCGCAAGCTTAGAGAAAGATCTCAAAATTCTGAATATATGATTAATAAAAGGTGTATAAATTTGTGGACAAGCCCCCCAATTTATATGGTAGATCTCGGCCATAAACCCTAACTAGAACTAGAAACTGAATCGACTTATGATAGCTTTAAGAAGCTAAAACCATATCCAACTAATATATGGTAATATATGGTAATCTGGTCGAATGCTTCGAGAAGTAACCTTGAAGAATACTACCTTATCTAATATTAACAAATCTAAGTCTAATCAGAATAAACTGAATATTCTAAACCCTAATGGACTGTATTTCGAAATTCAGCTCTTCAAAGCCCACATGAACGAGCTATCAGTCCAATAAACCCAAAATGACATAATTTTACAATATTTTGCAGTGATCACACTACCTCATTAAAAAACCTAGTGGGAAAAAGAGTAAAGTGTTCTTCATGATGTCTTCAGTTAATAGAAAAGTTTGAATAATTAATTCAAACCCTAGCCGATTTGTTCTTGAGTTCTTCATCATGAAGTTGATCAATCAAAGCATTCAATGTTGCATCTCTAAACTTATATCTTGACCTTGTCATTGGTCCAACCATGTCACATAGAGGATCCCGAACATAACCCTTGAATGTTTGATCAAGTTGTGGAATGTCTTCATTTATAGTGGTAGTCGTCTTGGCATCTCCATCATTCCCTCCGTGGTCGAAAGGTTTCTCCCTCGAAACTGAATTATCTTCAAAGGTAAATGGAGATAAATCAGAAACATTGAAGGTAGTACTAACACCATAATCACCCGGTAAATCAATCTTGTAGACATTATCATTCTCACTCGGCAATACTTGAAAAGAACCATCACCAAGCAAACTTAATTTAGATTTTGGAACATTCGGAAACCTCTCCTTCCGCAAATGAAACCCAACCCAGTCGCCCTCCTTAAATTGGACCAGTCGGCAGCCGTGGTTGGCTATGTCAGCATTCTGACCATTTGTCCTTTCAATCTTCAATCACACCTTCTAATGTAATCGCTTAACAAAATTAGCCTTTTCTTCTCCATTCAAATTTCTGAACTGTTTAAAATTCAAATGAATTAAATCAAGAGGTGTATTTGGTAAAAATCCATAAACAATCTCAAATGGAGGTAAAGTAGTAGAATGAACAGTGCGCTCGTAAGCAAACTCTGCAATTGGAATGCACGCTTCCCAATTATTAAAATTTTTCTAGACTAGGGCACGTAGAAAAGCCGCCAATGTGCGATTGATGACCTTTGTTTGTCCATCAGTTTGCGGATGACTCACCGTAGAAAACTACAATTTCGTCCCTAACTTGCCCCAAAATGTATTCCAAAAGAGGGACAAAAATTTGACATCTTTGTCTGATACTATGGACGCAAGGATGCCATGTAATTGGACCACTTCCTTCAGAAATAAATTCGTGATAGTTTTGCATCATCTGTCTTCCTACAAGGAATAAAATATGCCATCTTCGAAAATCGATCAACTAATAGCCGATCAACTAATTTAAAATTGGGTAATTATGGGTACCCAATTAATACCCGATCAATTCCCGTCTTTTGATGAATTTATTATTTAGTGTAATTAGACTCCACACAAGCGTGAATATGTTTTTACTCTTTTATGAATATTTTTATAGTTACATTTTCTAAACTTCATCAAATTCCTACTATGATTGTAAACGAGTTTGTTCGAGTTCAAATCATTAAAAATATTTTGAACTCGGTTCGATTCATTTGAACCTGTAAAATCATGATTCACCTCGACCTCAAGTGAAATTAATTTAGTTTGAACTCAAAATTGAGCAATGAATAATATATTATATTATATCATATTATTTATATTATATTATATTTAATAAAAATTATATATATATATATATAATATGTTGGCTCTGTAAACTCGACGAGATCAACGAACAATATTAGTTGGGTTAGATCTCGAACTTGAATATTGTATGAGCTCGAGGTTGAATACTGTACAAGCTCGAATACTGTACGAGTTCGATCTCGAATACTATATGAGCTCGATCCCGAATACTGTACGA
>JAULKM010084835.1:0-11464 GCA_032355605.1 Rubia tinctorum
AAAATATTAATCAAGATTTAACTCTATATACTCTATCACCCCCCCCCCCTCAAGTTAAGCGTAGGACTACAGGATACTCAAAGCTTGGAACGAAACAAATCAAAAATATTAGGAAACAGACCCTTAGTGAAAATATCGGCAACCTGGAGTGACGATGGAACTTGACTTACACAAAGTCTACCAGAAGCAACAAGTTCACGAATGAAGTGCTAGTCAATGTCTATATTCTTGGCTTGCTTGTGTTCAACACGAGTTTGAGCAAGAAAAATAGCACCGCTATTGTCGTAAGGCAGAAGAGGCGCGATGAGAGAGGAACCCGAAGCTCCCTAAGCATATTACACACCAAGGAATGTTCAGCTGCAGTGTTTTCCATAGCACGATACTCAGATTCACAACTGGATCTAGATACCATCGGTTGCTTCTTAGCGCTCCGAGAGACAGGATTACACCTAAGAAAAAAGGTATAGTCTTAGGTAGATTGCCGAGCCTCAAGGCAATGGCCCCAGTCCGAATCGGAGTAGCCCAAAACTGAAAGATCACTGAGAGATAGCTGAAACAAAAGACCATGATGGAGCGTGCCACGTACATAGCAAAGAATGTGTGTGACAGCCTGATAGTGATCGTCTCGAGGTGACTAGAGAAATTAGCTTATAGAGTTGACCACATAGGAAAGATCTAGGCGACTAATGGTCAAATATTGTAAGGCACTAACTAGCGAGCAGTAATTCTAGAATTAAGAACTCGAGGAGCTGTGAAGCTGAGAGTCGGGAACAAATGATGTGGATACAGGAGCATCATTCGTCATACCAGCTCACTGAAGTATCTCCATTGCATACTTAGCCTGTCCCAAAAAATTCCAGATGAAGAACGGGAGACCTCAAACCCAAAAAATAGTAAAGTGCACCAAGATCTTTAAGGGTGAACTCATTATCAGTGTGGGTTATTAACCGATGAATGAGAAAAGGATCATTTCCGGTAAGAATGATGTCGTCCACATAAACTAACAGAAATAGAGTATTTGATCCTGTGAGAACACAAACAAGGAGATGTTGACAGAACTTCACCGAAATCCCTGACTAATTAAATAGGAGTTGAATCACTAAAACCAAACCCGAGGAGCTTGTTTGCGGCCGTAGATAGCCTTGCGAAGACATGAGACACAATTAGGATATGCGGGATCGTTGAAACCAACCGGTTGTTCCATGTAGACTAGCGCATTAAGAAATGCAATCTTAATGTCTAACTGATGAAGAGGCTAGGAGAAAGTAGTATCTAAGGACATAGAACTGTCGATCTTTGACCCAAATTTCTGACCTGATCTGGACCGACTCGACCAAACTCAAACCGAACCTGAACTCGACTCGACCCGAACCCAATCCTGACCTGATAATCTGGGTCCAAACCTGAACTCGACTCGACCGCAACTCAACCCAAAACCCATTTCTAACTTGATAATCTGAGCCCAAACACAAACCCGACACAACCCGAATTCAACCTGAAACTCAATTCTGACCTAATAATTCTAACCAATAATACTACATTCTAAAATTTCTCAAAATTCTAACACTATCATTCAGAGATAGAGACACCAAATTAAATTATGACCCACCAAATAAAATTTCTAGCTCTGCTCCTGCCCAACAATGACATACCGGTGCCTATGTACTTGTTTTTTAGTAGTGTAACCAAATCCGACCTGACCCGAGGAATATTGCAGACCCGTTAGAACCTAACATAACATATACCTGATCCAATCCGACAAACAGACTATGACACTTTTCAACCCATATACATTTTGACCCGATAAACAGACTTTGACATTTTTCAACCCAACCCGACAAACAGACTTGGACCCATTTCCACCCTGCCATCATAGAGTATGTATACTGCTTTGCTTTGTGACAGCCTGTCTGAGAGCGAGTGGTCATATGATTACTCGTAGTTGGTGGAGGAGGCAAAGTATCGACAGCTGGAGATGGCATAGGAGAGCTGTTTGAAGGGAGTGGTGGAGAGGTAGGTGTCGGAGAACTGGCGGATGGTGATGGGACCAACGGTTTAGAGGAAGAATCCTGAGTGGAAGAAGAATAGCTGCAGAATGGCCAGATGAATCATCCAAATCGGGATCAACAAATATTGAGACATCCAAAGAGTTTGGAGCAGTAGAGGTAGTATCACGAGCAAATGGAAAAAATTCTTATCGAAACGAGCATGCCGAGTATGATAAACCTTCTTGGAAACCGGATCTAGACAGAGGAAATCCTTATGTCGAGCGCTATAACCCACGATGATAAATGGATTACTACGAGCAGCCAAATTGTGTAGAGCAAAAAGTCGAATGAAGGGATACACACGACATCCAAATGGGTGAAAGTTTGAGTAGTCTAGACGACGACCATAAAGTAGAGAATATGGTGAATCATTTCTAAGAACATTTATGGGAAGCCTGTTGATGTTGTAGGTAGTTGTGGTGGTGGCAACATCCTCGAACAAAATCGGCAAGCCGGGGTAGATATTCATCGATAAACCCATCTCTGCAACGTGGCGGTGTTTACGTTCCGCTCTACCATTTTACTTTGGTGTGGACGGACAAAAAATCTAGTGAAGGATCCCTCTATATGTGAAATAAGATCGTAGGCGTGCATTTGTGAATTCTGTGCCTCCGTCACTTTGAAAGACCTTGATCAAATAACAAAATTGGTTTTCAACCAATTTCTAAAACTTGCAAGAACATCTCAAAGAAATATGATTTTCGCGCCAATGGATAATACCATGTATATTGCGAGAAATCGTCAACAAAAATGGCATAATAAGAGAATCCACTATCAGAAAAAATCGGAGCAGAACTCTATAAATCACAATGCACTAAGTGGAGGATAACTTGTGCTCATCTAGGATTGTCCACAAAAGAAAGCTTTTTATCTTTCACCATTTTACAAGGCGAGCAGAGAGCAGCTTTAGGCCATAAAGAAACAACTTCAACAAGGTTCATTTTACTTAATAAATAAATAACTGAAATGGGAGTATGGCCAAGTCTAGTATGCCAAACATCAAAAGAAACTCTAGGTTTATTAGCTTTAACATGGCAACAAAAGCAACACCACTCTTCTCAAGCACATAAAGACTACAATCACATCGACCTTAGCCCACGATCTACTTTGTGGACCAATTCCAAATCACAAATGAATTCCCATCAAAAGAAATCACAACATTCATGTCCTTTGTCAGTTTACTAATGGAAATCAGGTTTCTCGTAATATCAGGAACCACCAACACATCAGATAAAGATGAATAACGAGAAAATCGACGATGTCTAATATGAGAAATAGGAATAGAACACCCATTAGCAATAGTGATAGAGCGGTTACTGAAATAGGGGACAACACTGTCTATGCCAATAGAACTAGAGGCCATATGATTTATCGCGCCAGAGTCTAAGTACCAGTCTGAGGCTGAATCATCAAGTGAAACAGAGGACTGGAAAGCATCTTCTAGGTGAGCCGAGTCAGAGGACTGCAGTGTTGTATGACTAAAATTATGGTAAATTTGACACTTCGGATTCCAGCGTATTTTACGACCAGAACCAGAGCCACCTTAGGAACGAACGGGCCGACCGGAACCACCCCAACGATAGCGTGTTGGTCGATGCGCCTGGGGGCGGCGCGTGAGCTTCACACGCCGACGAGTAAAAATCTGGACCGCCAAAAATTATAGAGGAGGAGGAGGCGGCAAACACAGCTAGAACATGATTTGAGCCTGGGCCTTAACCGGAGGAAGTTTGGTGGAAATTCTTGTGACTTCGAGCTTGGGCGACGAAGTAAGAGTACGTCGGAATAGGCGACAGGGACAATTGAACGCTAGTGAATTTGCTGAAGTGAGGGCCGAGATCTCACACGAAAATCATCAACCGATCTCTATGCGGAACTGGGGCGTTGAGAGCAGCAAGGCCTTCGACCACCACTTTGAACCGGCGGTGAAACTCCATCATCGACGAAGTCCCTCGACAAATTATGTGCAGTTCATCCCCGAGTTGCAGCTCTCGAGATGTAGACAAATTGTCAAACCATGAAGCCAAAGAATCCCACATGTCTTTCACCGTAGCGCAACCGATAGTTTCCATCATCGCCTCCTCAGTTAGTGACGAACGGTGCAACGCCTTAAGCCTCTTATCCTATGCCACCCAAAAGCTAAATGTTGCCTGGGATTTTTCGACACTCGATGTGGCGTCTCCAGTTTGAGAAGAGGGGCTGGAGAAGGAGGATTCAACTCCCGTGGGGACCGTTGGCTTTGGAGTTGACCTGTCTAAAGAACCAAGGAGACCCTCGGATTCGAGGATCACTTGAACTTGCCACTTCCACATCATATAGCTTAATGGGTTGCCTGCCATTGAAGCAAAGGGAGGCTCAAGATTTTAATTGGCTTGAAGAACAAGGATGAATTTTTGTTGAGAAACCAGGCGAAGAATCGTTACCCGTCTGGATAAAATGAAAGTAAGTAATTCACTATATTTGGTGTATCTGTCATAGATAGAATAAATAGAGTACGGTGGACTAATTACATCGAAACTAGACTATTCTATATTTGTATAGTATCAATTATGATCAATCGAAAGATTAATTAAGATATAACTCTATACTCAATCAAAGAAAATTTAAATTCATCGCTAAAACCTTTAGTCATGAAAATTGATTTATCAAAGAATACAATAATAACATATTTAAATTAAAATAGTTTTTTAAATCTAAATTGCAAGATGGCCGAACCTTGTTCTCAATATTTTAAGAAGAGAAACATTCTTTTTTATGTAATAGTACTTTTAAATTTTATTTTATTTAAATTGAACATAGTACTCCCTCTGTTTAAAAGAGTTTGACACACTTTTTTGCATTTTTTTCAAGGCATGTTTGACCATTAACAACTTTTGCTACGTATGTTAATATCATGTAAAATTTTAATATTTTGAAAGTACATCCTATGAAGAATCCAACGATACCTAACATGATAATATTACTACTTATATATTACATGAAATTTATGGTAAAACATGGGTTAAGAAATTTGACTAAAAAATGTGTCAAACATAGTTGAACGGAGTATACATTCTTCACATCCCGAAATCTGTCGTGTAGGTCCATGTCACAGTCCTCCAAATGTTGAGTCATGACTCATGAATGATTCATATGTTGCGTATATTTTCAACACCATATCTATTGTGGGTACACATATATGTCTACTTAATCTGTTAAGCAAATTAAGGAAACTTCCACATGGAGGCATTATTTTTTTTAATATTAAAAAATGGACTTCTTCTCATTATTAAGTGATAAATGTGTCTCACATCAAGTGGGGTAAGACCCTCACAAATTTCAAACAGAGTGAGGTGAGCCTCTAGTGTACTGAAGACTTAAATGATCATAATAATACAAATCAACGGGGATGGAGAGTTTAAACCTAGCAAACCCAAGTGGTTAATGGGAGGCATTGACAATGTACCACCCACCACAAATAATGGCCACCCTGATGGTGTAAAGACACCGACCTAGGTCAGCCATGCAGATAATTAAAGCATTTCCATTGATTAATTTTTAAATTTAAGAATATGTATGAAATTTATAAATTAAAATTTTATATTGTTGTACTTATAATTACATATAATAATCCATGCCTTCATGGATCGTAATTCATACATCATCTATAAGCATCTGGATCACAGCATCTGAACTTTATCTTAATTAGCCAACCAAATAGACATTTATAAAAGAAGAATCTGCAATATAAAAGGTTTGTTTCGTTAAATACATTGGTATCTCAATAACGCATAGGGTTACAGAAAGTCTGGTAGGAATAGAATTCTAAAGTTTATAAGAAAATTGTCATCTAAAATCTAACCTACAAAGAAATATAATTTTATATGGAAACTACTATCTATAACGTTGTCCGGGGGAGAATTTTCTATTTCCTTATAACCTCACTCAAGTTGGAGCATGGTGAGCAACACTGCCCAACTTGAGAAAATTATTCTAAAATTGCAATCGTTAAAAAGTTTTGAAATTTTGTTTCCATAAAACGGGATTCAACTTCAGTAGCAGTAGAAATAGCAGCAACAACAGTAGTAGTAACAGAGGTAGAGCTTTATTCAACATCACTACCAGTAGTACCAGTTGTGTAGCAGTATTCAACTTCAATAAGAGCGGTATTTGTGAAAAACCATGAACATATGATCGATCAATGAGCAACAACAACAAGTGACGGAGATCTTTGTGGCTCCGACGACATTTGTAGAATGGTATTCAATCATTGGTAGTGATAATCGAAATGGGAGATTAGTGATTTTAAGAAGGAGGCTTGTCTTGAATGATAAAAGTGTTAGGTTACAATGAAGAGAAGAACGCTACATAAAGGATAGAACACAATACAATGAAAAGACTAAACTACCCTTATACAATTATATGCTAACAGGTAGAAGCAAAAACGACAGAAGTGGAACAATATCCAACTTTAGTATGAACAATATTCATCATGAACACGGCCATATTAATAATACAGGAGTAGATAAAAAATTATTGAAGCATCAACAACTAGCTAATGATCACATCGTAGGGCGAGTTATTGTCTTGGCGCTAGGCAGCGGATATGATAAAAGACTCATTGAGCTCGGGATAAATTAAGAAGGGTCTCAATACAAACCATCTTTGATACAATGATAAAATATAAAAGCTTTATTTTATATAATATAAATGACACATTGATATCTCATCAATGACACATCTTAATCAATAGCGCATTCATATCTAATCAATTATGCGTCTCATCAATGATGAATATTACAATATGTAGGACTACAAACTAAAGTCTAACAGAAATTTTAAAGTTTATACGGAAATTACAATCTGTAGTCTAACCTGCACAGAAACTTTCATCTATAACATTTCCTACGAGGAATTTTTTTTCTAATTCCTTATTATTTTGGAAATATATAACCCTCAATGATCAAGAATTTTATCATTTACAACAATGTTAAAGTTTGGAATATAAGATTCCTGAACAATAATACTCCCGCCAGTTCACTGATAATGGGTCACTTCAATAGGCCCCCGGTCTTCTGTTACACTTCTATGTAACACTATGTGTTACACCCATAAAAATACGTCATGTGTCCCTTCTTATCTAATTCTAATCTAACTATGTAACCATGACAAACATGATTATAAATTTATTTTATTCCTTAAATTTATCACCAATAAAAATACGTCATGTGTCCCTTCTTATCTAATTATAATCTAACCATGTAACCATGACAAACATGATTATAAATTTATTTTATTCCTTAAATTTATTTTACCTTAAAAATTACTTTCCCTTTACCGTTTATAAATTTACCTTGTCTTTTTTGTTTCCATTTGGCACCCACCTCAAACCTTGTCCAGATCATTCGAGCTTCTTCATTCTCTCCACCAATAATCATCGTCTATGATTAGTGAATGGTTAATCACATATTGTCTCGTCATCGTCAAGAATTTTGATGAAGATCGAACTCTTTTTTTTATGATAACCATCTCCCAGAGATGTAGGGATTTATAAGCACCCTAAACCTGTTATGAATAAAAAGATATACATGATTTGAAACTTTTCCTTTCCATAGTGTTCCCGCTCAATTGCCTCCACCCCCGTGTGGACCATTGACGGGCCGGTTGAAGATCGAACTCCAATACCTGATCTGACAAAATCGATGGAGGAAGAATATCATAATTTAGAAGGTGCTTTCAAGCTTATGTTTCATGAGACTTTTGTTCTTATTTTACTTTGACCACATACTCCTTTCCTTTGATTGCCTTCATATCACTAGAATTGGCATTTTTATTGTATAGTTATGAGCTTGAGTGAGTCAATACATGCTTTTCTTACATAACAACGTTAGAAACTCCTAAAATATATTGAAAAGTGACCTGAATCATGTTTGCATTTATCAGGCTGCCTTGCACCATTGATTCGTAAGTCTTAATTTAGCACTTCATTATTTAAAGCTTTGTCAATATTGTATCTGAATGAAGGATTACCAAATTTGGGCCATTAATGAAGTTCCATTAGTTTTTGCTCAGAGGCAAATGCTTTAATGAGCTGCTCCTTTTGGTTCCTGATTTTGGCTTTTATGTTTTGTTGATTTACTTCTTTTGTTGAGGACCTGATTGCTTTGCTGATCGGCTTTCATTTCCTGTTGTGTTGAAAATCTACATTTGCTACTGAAGATTTCTTCTTCATTACAATTTTTTTAATCTTTGTGTTTAGTTTGAAGGTATAAACGGGACTCTTCAATTCACGGGATGGAAGCTCATCGAAAGTTAAAATTTGACAATCTTGACTTGGTATACACAATCCAAGATGAAGAACGATCGGATGTGGTTGGAGAAAATAGGGGAAATGAAGAAGTTGAAGGTGAAGGTGAATGTGAAGGTGTGATTGCAACAGACATTAATCCAAAAATTGGTATGTAGTTTGATAGTGAATCAAGAGCTTATCAATTCTACAAAAATTATGCCAAATCTATGGGATTCGATACTAGAATGAGTTGTGCACATAAAGATAACAAAAGAGGTTTCATGTTGGATAGAATATTTTTTTCTCACAAGAAGGGAATAGAACTAAAACAAACACAATGCGCTTGTGAAGTCTCATCGTGTAGAAACAAGATATGATTACAAAGCTCGAATAAAAATAAGTTGTAGGTAAAATGAAAAGTATCAGATCGTACAATTTTTGTCTATGCACACTCATGATCTAACAACTCAAAGTAAGGCATATATGCTGATAATGCAGGGTATGAGTGTGGATGACGCCTCTAACATTCCTACTCCTTCGGTTCCCAACCATATTTTGCAAAAAGTACAGGTATTGTTCGATTTTACTATATAGTTTTTAAAAGTTATTGTGTCAAGTAGGAATTTTATAAAGTAGTATAAACTTGCAGTTATAGTATTTTTATCATTGAAGTTGTTTGTTGTGTAGATTTTAGATTCACTTATGAATTGATTGCAAGGGTCTGCGATAAAATCTTGTGCTGCGACTGCTAGGGAAAATGAGGGATGCAACACATGATTTACCTTTTGAACTTCCTTGATAGAATGATGTAATTAACCTATAATGAGGGCTGGAATGAAGTTTGCTTGTGAATCATAATTTGTTCGTGTATTTTTAGACTACTGGATACTTCAAATTATGCTCACTTGTTGTTCGTACAATGTAGATTCTAACCTTTTTTTTTTACGTGAACATGTTTTTTTTACGTTGAATCTTCAAGCGTTTCTCAATAATAGCAAGAAATGATAGATGTTCTCATTATTATCTGATATAATAGCAATGCATCTTTAATTAAATAAAGTGGTTTAGTATATTATGTCATGCACTTCCTTCAGCAGGGCACACGCACACAAGCTAACCCATGGATTGCTTTCGTATTGTGTTTGTTCAGTACAAACTCAGTGCAAATTTGGCACAAATGCTGCACAAAGTTACCACAAATGCTGCACAAATTCACCATAGTGTGATTTTCATAGGTTTTCAATCTTGATTCAAGCCAACTCTATCAATTCCTTCCACCACTTGATTCATTCTAAAATAATCAGAATCTATACAATAGAGATTATTTACAATAAGTGTTTAAAACTCCATAAGAAAACTAAGAAGAAGGACAAGGAGAAGGAGTAAGTGTTTGGACCTCAATTCGGCTCAAGTTCATCTCCCAGTATCACATTAGCAGGCTTCAAATTCCAATGCAGTACAGGTGTGGCACAGCAGTGTTGGTATGCATTGAATACGTATTAGCCGCTTCGACAGGTTGGTACGGGGGTCTGTTTGGGCTGTTGTTGGCATTCTGTCTTATGTTCTGGTTTTGGGCCAAAATGTTTTTGGGCCCAAAGCCGTTAGGGTTTAAGGTGGAGATGGCTATATATAATGTCTCGTCCTTTTATTGTAACCCTAAGAGATAGGATTGGTAGAGAGTAGGAAATCTGTAATTCTGGCCTTTTCTCTCTAGTGGAATCCAATCTTGGTCGTCCGTGGATGTAGCCAATTGGTGAACCACGTAAATTCTAGTGTTTTGGCTTTCGCTTTATTTTCTTTGCTTGTTCTTTCTCGGTATTCCGCGCAACAAGTTTGATGGTGATGCAGTTGATAAATGATGGAAGTAAAATGTTCATTATCAGGAACAAGCAGGAACAAATCCAAGCACAAAAAAATTTAATCGTACCAAACACACAACAAGTTTTTGAATGGCAAAGGACGACGGATTTAACAACTGTGCGTGGATGGAGCAGCACAAAAGGTAGAGATCGGTGACACCGGAGGACCGATCGGCTGCGCTTGAAATGTCCGGGATGAGGCGTGCAATCGACGATGGAGGTGCATGAATGTGCGTACGATGGCATCGGCTGATTCTAATCGGTAATCATCGGTAAGGAGGGGAGCAGCGGCGGCGATCAGCCAAAACAAGGCTGGTGGGTGCAACCTTTGATCGAAAAATATAGGGAGAAAATTAGGAAATTTAGGGAAAAGGCAAAGTATATTTAGAGAGACTTGATTGATACCATGATAGAATGTAAAACCCACAAATAATTGTGGCAGTGTGTGTTCAGATATATAGTGAGTACAAAGGATATACAAGGTAGAATCCGATATGGAAAAGGTTTATAAACAAAACCAATCAGGATGGGTATTCCTTTCTTAACCTGATTCTAATTTATTTACAATTCTATTAAGGTGGGCAATCAAGAACATAAATGTCAACTGGACAATCTGGTCACAACATCTAACAACAAAGTATGAATAATCTATACAAGAAAAATGACCTATTACTTCACCTCTTTTACCTTGATTTTTTTTGGATTAGGTAAAAAAACCAAGGTAAAAGATATTTTACCTCGGTTATTTTTAAATCAAAGTAAAAAAAATATTTACCTCGGTTTTAAAAAATTGAGGTAAAAAGTACTCTTTTGCCTCAATTTTAAAAAAATCAAGGTAAAATATGATAAGAGGTCAAAATATCATTTATTATTATTTCTTAGTTTAATATTTTAAGGAGGTCAAAACTATACTCTTTTTACCACTGGGTTTTTAATGAGGTAGCGTCATCATTTTAGTTTATTTTTATTATTATTAATGAAGCCATAAACTCGGCCATGTTTGCTTAGAAGAGTTTTGGTAATATTTTAATTAGTGTTTAGAATATTCAATTTTATTTTGATTATAATTAGATTTTGTAAGATTAGATAAAGTAATATTTTTCAACATTGTTTCTTGAAGGAGTACAACCGAGATAAGCATGAAGATTGCGTTGCATGGATGCAGAATTGCATGGAAGAATTATGGAAGATTGGTGCACGGCCAAATTAGCATGAATCAATATGCACGGCCAGAATTGAAACTAGAATATCAATAGGATTTGATTTTTGGTATTTTAGTTAGATATGGTTTT
>JAULKM010084846.1:0-27444 GCA_032355605.1 Rubia tinctorum
TTTTTCTACACGACATAAAATGATGCTTAGAAGGTGACTTGATGACATCCAAAGTGTTAATAGCATGCTTATAATTAGAATGAATCATGTGAGAAGTAATCAAATTGTTCGAACAAGTAGATTTCTACCACTGAAATGAAAAATATGTATCATAAGATGATTTAATCACATTAATACAATAAAATATTACACAATACATCAAGAATCATCAGTGAAATATATAACAATGTGAGCGTCACAAAATATATTTCACAATATATAAAGAATTATCAACAAAATGTATTTCAAAAATGTATTCCACAAATACCGCGCACCGCGCGGTGCTCATCCCGCTAATACAAACATTAAAGGAAACAATTTCACAATGCATAAATGAAGGTTTAGGAAACAATTTCACAATGCATAAATACGTGTTGATCCGCTTTGAATTTGTTGGGACATCTTGCAAACGTTGTCGTAGGTGAAATTAATTAGCCACTTCATTAATTTCATCAAATATATATGGTCAACACAAAGTTTTGTTTTAGACGATCTAAACTTTAGACAGAGGTTTATGTTGCAATTATAAGAAGTTTTATTTGGGATGTGGTTTTTTTTGAAAATGCTGATAAATTTAGGGACGTTATGTGCAATTATCAAACAGCTATATATATAGCAAAAATTCCAGTATTTTCATTTACATTTTTTCAGCAACCGATCGGAAACTGCCTCCAGCCGACGATTTTCCCCGGTCTAAGGCCGGATTTCCGCCGGAATTTCACCGGTTTCCCTCTCCTTAGGAATTTCACCGGAATTTCACTAGATTTCCATCGTTGGAAAATTGTCGGATCCGAGCTTGTGATTCCATTGTGGTGGCGATTATCCAACGGCGATGTTATGGGGGCGACAATCACATTGGAGATCGAGGAAGCAGGCACCGCTGCTACCGATAGAGGAATCACACCGACGACAACACACTGTTGTTCGCACAGATGTTGATTCTCTGTTCTCGGTTCTGTACACGGAGACGGGCTCGCAGCGACAAAGATGGGCTCGCGGCGATGAAGACGAGCTCGCAACGACAAAGACATAATACTCTAGATATGGAGGAGTTGTCCACGGTTGAGGTATTTGCCCGGTTAAGCATAATACTATCTCGTCCCACCATTAATGACATGTTTATTTTTTCATGGTCTTCAATGATCATATTTTACCATCAATATCTCTTAACTACATAAAATAATTCCGCATAAAAAAATTGATATTTAGAAAATATATATTAAGATGAATCTTACATGATCTCACTTGATATTTTTATTGTAAATATATTAATCTATATTTAGGGTCAAAGTTTACCAAGTTTGACTTGGAAAAAGTAAACATGCCACTAATGGTGAGATGGAATGAGTATATCACAATGACAACCGATTCAAATTGGAAATAGATTCACACTTTCAACTTTGTGAAAATGTCGGTGACATCGATTTTCAAGTTGGATCTAGCTGCAACTGTAATCATTTCTGTTATACCTCCATTAACGGAGACAAACTTTTGCAAATCAACTATCGGAGTAAGTAAGTAAATCACGGGGTACCGACAATTGGGCCAATTAGCCCATTTAAGGTTTATAGGTTCACTAACCTAATAGGAGTGAATATATACCCCAACCATGTCTCCTTGGATCAAACAGCTTCCAAAAAATTTGCAAACCCTAGGCAAAAGTAACATTGAAAATCAGGAACACATTCAACATCGCCGACCTTTGGATCTGCACTCTAAAGGTACTCATGCGTAATTTTTTGTAACAGAATAAATAGATAGATTTTATTTGTTCTCTTTGGCTTTTGTAGTTTTAAATACTTAGTTTTCTATTTGTAACATGGAACATGATTGTGTTGATTGAAATAATATTTGTCAAAACCCATCTCATACTGTGTAACGGTACCATTTATCTTCACTGAAATGGCAAAACATCATCTATGTAACTGTTATGCATAGCAGGAGAAGGACTTGACTGTTGGGTTTCTTTTCGTTTTCCTTAGCATTATTTTGGAGTTATATTAGTATTGCTTAGGTATGGCTCACAAAGGTGCAATTGGCGCGATATTAAACTAATATGTTTGAATTAAGCTAGGTATTGAAAACTACATAAGCCAAAAAGAACTGATAATTTTTTTAATATGTACTAATATGTTTGTGATCTGTTGGCAGATGTATTTTATTGATTTTAGTACCTCATGTTTGTGAAAGCATCTTAGTTCAATATTTCACTTGAGGAAGAAGTAGCGCTCAGAGCATGAGTGAGTAAGCATGACCCTAGAAAGCGGTGCACAATTCCTAAAGATCCAGAATTCAGTGCATGTGTTCAAATGTATATCTTAATGTACACAGTACTCGAATTTATAGTTAACACTATGCAATTTTTTGGAACTTGACTTGGTCGTGTCCTGTTGTATGGTAAAGGTATTAATTGTGGTTTCATTTCTTTTATATTCCAGTTGTTTTTGACGTGGAATCTTCCATCTCGTGGAAATGCTCAATCTTCAGCCTCCCACCGATTGTGGTGGACGGATACGTTATACCTCTGTTGCCATCAATGTCTCCAACCTCGAGACATTGTTGTTGGAAAGCTTACCAATGGTGGAGAACCAGCCTTTGTTGCTATCAATGCCTCCATGACCTCCCAAATTGCAGGATGGTCTACCATAATCTTGTCCAGCATAGAACCAACAACCATAGATGGAGTAACATATGCCCAATGGTGACGTATAACCCCGACTACAATAAGAAATGATGTCCAGTTTCACGTGATATTTTTATTATGATTGTATTAATTTATATTTAGTGTCAAAGTTTACCAAGTATGACTAGGAAAAAGTAAATAAGTCAAAATTGATGGGACAGAAAGAGTACACACTAGTTCCCCATTTCATTCTTAAATCTAAAACAAAACTATCTTACATTTTCATTCCATTCTTCGATAATTTCCATATTATAGTCTTGATTTTCCTATGCTTATAATATTGCGATGATGTAATAATATTATAACTTGTTATTATCTGTAGATATAACTAAAACATCAACTTTTTTTTAACAAGTGGCATCCCCACAACTTACCTCACGGCATTTTAAAGTTAATTTTTATTTAATAAAAATATTTTATGTATTTAATTGTATCAGTAATTAATTACTCCTCTTCCTTGAAACATGAAAAATGCCTTTTTGAGATATGAAAAATCCTTTCTTCTTAATATTTTATGAATTGGGGTGTTAATCGATGATTAATCAGGTCCAAAAACGAGAAGGCGTGTCTTGGAATTCGTTCAGGAGGATGACTCTCGACTTCGATGATGACCTCGACAATACAGCTCTGCCTCCCCCCTGCCCCTAAGCAACATTGAAGTAACAAACCGCAAAAAGCTGATCCAATCGTTAAGTTCATGGCGATGGATGAGAGGTGGCGCCACATTGCTTATCTGCTCAATTTTTGACATTTTCTATATTTAAAGAGAACTAGAGTGAAACTATGGTGTTGATTATTCATTTGGATCTATTCTTTATTTTACTCCACTTACTCAGCTACTTTTTTCCCTCTCATTTTAGAAAATCCTCACTTTGTTTTTGTAGATTCTCGGGACATACATCTCGACCACACTATAATTTTTGGACATCCTTGCATAGAAAAAAAAGGTGAGGTTGTTTAATCTCACCGTCATTATCTTTTCCCGCTCAACATCTACTCATTGCATTCTCTTTGCATACATATGTTAGGCTGGAGGAAGATATCATTCTACTTCAATCTTTGAAGTTACAGAAAAAATGATGTTTTAGGCGTTTTTCAGTTGCGATTAGATTTTCGCCACTGCAACAAGGTTTGAATTTTGCACGTTCATCAGCTGTTTTAGGTGTTGGTTATTCATCCTAAGTTTGGAATTTGTGTGCCTTTGGTTTTATCAGTTGGCATGGTTAGAACTGTTCTTCTAACCTTCCATGTTTTGATTGATAAATGTTTCGTTGAAGCTAATATTTCTTTAGTTTGAGTTGTGCACACTCACATCAACTGTTAATATTTTCTTTTGCAGTGCTCTTAGTGTTGGTCAACAAGGCAGCTCTTTCTTCATATAATTTCCCCTGCACAAATGTTATCACTCTCTGTCAGGTATCTGTATGTCGAATACCTACCCTGGTGTAGTTTTAAAGATTTTATGAGTTTTCAGGATTAATTACAAACGTTACGAAATACTTTGCTTAGCCTTGGTTGTTGTGATATTATTTGGAGTTCAAGAAATCTGATGGGTATTGAACATGGCACACATTTTTTGTTTGTGTTGTTTTGTTTCCTTTATGCATTGCGTCGAGGAAAACTAATATTCTTTCACGCAAATGAATCCCATACGGTATCTAATAATTTCAAAACCTTGGTGCCACTAAGGACACTTATTAAAACCTAACCGGTTGCAATGACGTATCTTTTGTACATGGTAAGCATTCTATGAGAGGGTTTATTTTTCCAGTTACTTATCCATGTTTGGATGCTTCTAATGTGTCTGTTTGATTTTCACTTTGTTGACGAAAGCTAGCTACAATGGAATTTGTTCAGGGAGTGAATGTTCCCATGTACACAACCCTCGGGAGAACCACATTTGTATTTACGATGAATGTGGAGTATATCGAAGCCAAACAGCACCCCTCAAATTCTTGGAATCTAAGCATGAATTCCTTTTTATGTCATATTCTGTTTTTTGTTTGTTTTTCCACACCTCTAATTATGTAGCCGTGGGGCAATCGAACATGATGAGGGGAAGCTTGATAAAGCCTGGTGCAGTTGTCATTAATGTTGGGATAAATCCAGTAGAGGTATGACGTTCTTTCAATAACTGTTATATTTACTTGTAGGTTCTTTGAATGTTTGGCTAACCTTTTTAAGCTTTCATCTCTATTTGGTTCTTTGTACATATGTTTATGTAAAAGTGAATGGTTCTTTGTACATATGTTTATGTAAAAGTGAATGGTTGAACAGTATACTGATTAGGAAATTCTAATGTTTATGTAAGGGCTGGAGGCTTGAGTTTTTCTTTGACACTCCAAACCCTTACTTTGAGAATGAGGTCTTGACAAAAGAAGCTCATTTCTCATTTTTCAGAGGAGCAAGAGGCATTAAGGAGCTTAAGGGGTTTGTTAATGTTTATTTGAAAAATGTATACTTGAACTGGAGCTTAAAACATGTTACTAATGTAGATACGGTGATTTTTATTTGAAGAATGTTTACTTGAACTGTAGCTTAAACCATGTTACTAATGTAGATACGATGATGTAGGACAGAGATCAAATGGCATCATGGTAAATGTTTGACGCAAAATGCTGGGAAGACGTTGAAAAAAGATTATCTAGTTAAAGCTAAAAGTTTTTTCAACCTTTTCATGGAAAGAAAGTATTACAATGAAAATGTGAGTTAATATTGTCTCTTTAATTAGAAGTGATATCCCCCTCGTTTTTGAATAAACTACTTATGTACATACTACGAATTCCATGTATCACAGGCAGGAGAACTATCGCTTCACATTAGGATTTGGTTAGTTTATCATCCTTTTTCACTCTGGTTTTTACTTATTATTTGCTAAGCTATCGTCTAGACATCGATGTATCTTGCTTATATTTGCAGTGATGATATTATCAATGGCGTTATCCCTCATCCCCTGCTCTTCTTTCTGGATTATATTATTGGGCATTATGAAGTTCCAGCTTGGTGTGGGAAAAATCCTTATTCGTGCAGCGACAATGATATTCCTGCTCGTCTTCAGGTTCTCTTTTCCTCTAGTAATAATGTGTTTCACTTTGTTTTTGGTGCGTAAATCTTACCTATGTTGGATTCTACTAGACATCCTTTTTTCCCATTTTAGTCACGATTTAGCAGTGTCATGTTGTATGGTCAAGGTATTAATTATGGTTTCAATTTTTGCTAGCTCAGACGGATGCGTATTATAGAAACTTGGTTGCAGCGTTTGATGTGGAAGAGCTGTCAAAGATTGAGGTGTGCGCCCCCACTCCCAATCCAACCACCACCTGCTTGGGTGATGGTACTCTGTATGTGCTGATTTCTATCTTACAGTAATCTGGTCTCAGTATGTGCTGATGTGCTCGTTTGCATTGCAGTTGAAAATGAAGGGGTACCAAGTAGGTAAGGAAAGGAAGGTGCGAGCTGCTAATGATAATTTTGTACTCAGTATTCAACCTCTCGATAAGAGGGTACTTCTCTCCCTGTTTAACATAATGAAGTTATTGTTTTTCTTTTCTTTTGATTCTGATCCTTATTACGAAAGATTGGGAGGTAATTAACAATTATGATGTTACTATCTGCAGAGAGCTGAAATAGTAGCAGAGTTTTTGGTGGCTGGAGTAGAACCTACTGCTAATGCACATTCTACAGGTGTGTTTTTTATTCTGTTTATGAACAATTTGCTTGCTTGTTTTCATGCTAGGTTGCCTATTACCGCGAACAGTGGTGCCTGCATTTTGGCTGAATGCAATGAGGGGTGAAAATATCTTGGGTGGGGTGATTTCAGATCATGATGCTTCGGTCCTTCAATACCTGAAAGATATCAAGCTCTCCAGACTTTGTGAACCTAATGGTTGGAAGTATGAGTTCTTCTTTAACCCCAATCCCCATTTCAAGAACTCTGTCTTGACAAAGGAGATGCATTCCACGTTCTTTGGGGGACTCTGTAAAGATATCAGTAGCATTGGGTAGCTTGCTTTCCTTAAAACATTTGTTTTTAAATAAGAAGAAGAAAGCTTATGATAGTCTATACTTAATGATGTTCAATTCTGAACAGGACTCGAATTGAATGGCATCCAGATGGTTTCCTGACAGCTGATGAGGGAGGGCCAGTCGAAAGCTTTTTCGACATGTTCAATGAGTGTGAAACTATGAGTTCAATTTCTTAAAATGTGTTTTTCCCTCTTTAAGGGAAAAAAGAGAGAAGTAAATGTATTAACCTACATGTTTATCGCAGGAGGAAGATTTTGAACGAGACTCACAGATATGGTTGGTGTTTACATTTTGACACTAATTGTTTTTGTGAACCCCCTCTCTCTTCCCCATTTGACGCAACTTTGCTTCTACTCTTTGCAGCCGCTGTGTCCGGTGGAGGATTATCCCTTAAGCTGCATCCTTTTATTTGGATCCAAATAATTTTAAGCAATCGTTGCAGCGTTCTCCCAAGAAGTAATGTTATTATGATTGGTGAATTAAATGTTATGGCGCACCCTTAAATATTATTAGGAATGGTGTATTAATATTATGGCCAAATAATAATATTAGGAATGGTGTATTAAGGCTACGTGTGGAATGCTGTTATATGTGTAACTTGGTATTTAAATTTTTATCGAATTTGTTATCCAGTTAAAGTTAGTATGTAGTAGTTTTCTTTTTATTATTTTATTATTTATTATAATGGTTATTGGTTAATTGTATTAATATGTGAGTGGTCACGAGCGTTGTGCGGGTGGAGTTTTCTTTTACTCTTTCCTTTGCGCAAACAAATCCGTGAAAATTCAATATTTGCGGAAACAGCTTGGATAACACCGCCGAGGCGCAGGCAGTATTCGGTTTTCTATGCTCTGCCTTCTATTTCAACCTCACGGGCCTGGGATATAAAATTGGAGATATAAAATGAACGGTAAGTTTGACCATCTCACCTACTCCGCATATTGGCCTTTTTTTTACGGATTTCAATAATCATTATCAATATCTCTAATTACATATAACGATTTTTCATTAAAAATATTATATTTAGAAAATATATGTTAAAACGAGTCTAACAAAATTTCACATGATATGTTATGACGGATGCAATTAACAAACAAAAAATTAAATAACAACGCGGAGAATTTTACGTGGTTCACTAACAATTTGTTAGGTACGTCCACAAAACGGAAACAGATTTTATTAACAGACTCAGAAGAGATTTCTAATACCATAACAATTGTCTTCAAAATCTCAGGCATATTACAAATAGAACCAGGTGAGAGTTTATGTAGATCTCTCAAACTACATGATCCTAAACCAAAGTGGAATAAGACTAGCCTAATCATATTCCTAAGCGGAATTGACATTACCCAATAATAAATCCAAAACATAAAAGAATTCATATTCAAGTCATGTTCTAACAATCTCCACCTCGACTTGAATACTCTCCGACGAAACAGATAACCGACGGCAGGTACCGAATGCAACAAAACTTTCCAGATGTATCGTGACTCCCTACCCAAGATTGCCCCCAGGCTTAGATTAACAACTATGGACATTTAGCAAGTCCAAACAATGTTTGAACTTGCCATGATGAACTAGTTTGGTGAACATATCAGCAGGATTATTATCTGTGTCTACTTTCACCACTTTAATCCTTTTCTCACTTCTCAGGAAATGATATCTCACATTTATATGCTTAGTCCTCTCATGATGGACTTTATCCTTGGCCAGCCATATTGCGCTCAAACTATCGCAATACACAATCGCCTGATCATGATGTAAACCAAGATCACTAACTAGTTCTTTCAGCCATATCCCCTCTTTAGCAGCTTATGTCAATGCCATGTACTCTGCCTCTGTGGTAGACAAAGTAACTGTAACTTGCAAAGTTGCCTTCCAACTGATAACATAACCACCTAGAGTGAATACATAACCAGTCATATATCTCCTACTGTCAACATCTTTCGCATAATCAAAATATGAATAACCGGCAACTAAACACTGAGCATCACCCCCATAAATGAGACCAAAATCAGATGTATCTCTTAGGTAACGGAAAATCCTCTTCACAACTTGCTAATGTTCTTTCCCAGGTTTCCCCATGAATCTACTGACAACACTAATGACACATGCAAGATCCGGTCTAGTGTAAACCACAACGTACAGCAAGCTTCCTACCGCACTAGCATATGGCACTCGAGACATATATTCCTTATCAGCTTCAGATTGCGGTGCAAGCACAAAAGATAGATGTATATTCGCACCGCTAGGAGTATCTATAGGTTTAGCTGATGACATTTCAAACCTTGACAATAGCTTCTGAATGTAACCTTTCTGCGATAGGAAAATTTTCCTCTGATTTCTTTCCCTATAAATCTCCATCACCATAATCTTTTGCGCGTCACCCAAATCTTTCGTCTCAAACTCAACACTGAGAAGTCCCTTCAAATTTTGAATATCAGATTTAGACTTGGCAGCTATGTGTATATTATCTACATACAGAACCAGATTACCCATCGAACCATCGTCCAGCTTCTTGTGATACACGCAACAATCATACAAACTCCTATTGTAGCCCAACTGAATCATATATCTATCAAACTTCTTGTGTCACAGCCTAGGTGCTGCTTTAGCCCACACAAGGACTTTTTCAGCCTGCAAACAAAATCTTCCTTACCAGGAACTTGGAACCCATCTGGTTGAGTCATATAAATCTCTTCTTCAAGCTCCCCATGTAAGAAAGTTGTCTTCACATCTAGTTGCTCAAGTTCAAGATTCTGATGTGCAACTATAGTAAGTAGCACCTTGACTGAAGTATGTCTAACCACAGGTGAGAAAATCTCATTATAGTAAACCCCTTCCCTTTGTGTGAACCCTCTTGCAACAACTCGAACTTTATAATTGATCCCCTCAACATGTGAGATTCTTTCCTTTTTCTTGAAGACCCATTTACAAGTGACAATCTTCCTCTCCTTAGGACGTTTGACTATCTCCGAAGTTTGATTTCTATCCAGTGACTCCATCTCATCTCTCATTGCAGCGAGCCATTGAGCAGACTCACTACTTGAAACAACTTCTCCGTAGGTGGATTGCTCATTCAAACCCACATCTTCAGCAATTTACAGTGCATAAGCAATCATATCTTCAAAAACATACCTCTTTGGAGGACCAACTCCAACTCTTCGAGCTCTATCTGTAGTTATGCTTTGCTGACGCACTTGAGGGCTTGGAGACTCTGACATATCTGGAGCTATATGTCGATCTTCTCCACCTTGGTGTTGTGATTCACTCTCATGTTGAGTGACTTGCAGCTCCACTTGTTCATCAACATCACTACTAGCTGGCACCACAATGGACTTCACCGTGGAGTTAAGTACAAAATGTTCATCGAAAACTACACTCCTACTAATTATATTTTGACTTTCAGAGGGTGACCGGATTCTATAGCCTTTAACTCCATTCCCAAAACCCACAAATATACCTTTTTTAGTTCTAGGTTATAATTTACACTCATTTACATGATAGTAAACTGTATAACCAAAAAATCTCAACGAAGAATAATCATCGGACTTACCATACCACACCTCATAAGGTGTTTTACAGTCAATACATGTATGTGGTCCAAGGTTAATCAGATAACATGTTGTACTTACAGCTTCCGCCCAAAATCTTTTGCTAATCTAGCATTAGAGAGCATGCACCTCGCTCTCTCCAACAACGTCTGATTCATTCGTTCTATTACCCCATTTTGTTGTGGAGTATCTCTGATAGTATGATGGCGAGCGATTACTTCATTCTTGCAGAATTCATTAAACTCAGACAAACAAAATTCCAGACTGTTATCAGTTCGCTACCTGTTGATCTTCTCCCCAGCTTGATTTTCCATCAAAGCCTTCCACTGCCTGAAATTATTGAAAGCTTCACTCTTATGTTTCATCGTCATTACTCAAGTCATCCTTGAATAATCATCAATCATCGACATAAAATACATGTGACCTCTAATAGATTCAACTTGGGAAGAACCCCAACAATCAGAATGGATATAATCAAGTGTACTCTTTGTCCTATGGACACCCTTTGGAAACTTGCTGCTATGAAGCTTCCCAAACACACAATGCTCAAAAAACTCTAGATACTGCACTGTGTGCCCACAAAGAAGATCCATTTTGATAGAATTTGCATCTTTCTTTCACTGATATGACCAAGCATCATATGCCAGAGTTTGGTCATATCCTCTTTCTGAACTTCAGATGATGCAATTGCAGCGGGACCTGACATAGTAGAACCTTGTAGAAGATATAAGGTACCATGCTTTATACCTTTTAGAGCAACTTGTGAACCCTTACAGATATTCATAACTCCACATTTGCCTTGGAAACTAAAACCCTTACTATCAAGGAGACTCAGTGATGTCAGATTCTTTGTTATCAGTGGAACATGCCTAACCTCGTTCAAGATGCAGAATGTACCATCGTGAGTCCGTATCCTGATTGATCTAATTCCAACCACCTTGCAAACAACACCGTTGGCCATAGAAACATTGCCCCATCTATCTGCTCATAAGTTGAAAACCATTCCTTGTATGGACAAATATGGTACGATTCCCCAGAGTCAAGAATCCACGCATCTCTATGATGTGACGTATAGTTTGTAAATAGGGGTAAATATTCTCCATAGTTACCTTCAGAGTTACCATCAGTTCCTGCAAAGGCAGCATAGTCTTCCTTTTTTTCTTCCTGCCTATTTTTCTTGGGACATTCGTTTTTCCAATTTCCATTCTCCTTACAATAGTTACATATATTGTTACTAGTAGGACCTCTAGAATTCAAATATTTTGACTTCTTATTACCATATTTTCTCCGATCCTTATTCCCAGTAACAACCAACCATGACGCTTGATTTTCCATACTAAAGCCAGATGCATTGTGGCGAACCTCTCTGGTATGAAGAGCAGACCTAACTTCTTCCAGAGACAGACTGTTTTTCCCATCAATGGAGGAATCAACAAAATTTTCATATGACAAAGGTAAAAATACTAATGGAATCAAAGCTGCATCCTTATCATCTATTTTAACTTCAATATTGCGCAAATCTAACAAAATAGTATTTAATTGATCTAAATGATCTCTTACAAGTGTACCTTCCTGCATGCGCAAGCTGAACAGACGTTGCTTCAAGAGTAGCTTGTTGGTTAAAGATTTTGTCATATATAGACTTTCTAACTTTAACCATAGACCATCAACACTTGTTTCACTTTCAACCTCAATGATAACATCATCCGCTAGACACAACAGAATCGTCGAGTGAGCCTTCTCTTCTAAAGCCTCCATGTTAGCATCCCATACTGGTTTCTTGGATGTCTCACCTTTGTCCAATTTCTTGGATTCCGCCATCCAATGGCGCCCACAAACCTTGTTGCTTCAGTAAAACACACATCTTGATTTGCCAAATACTGAAACTATTTCTCCTAGTGAATTTGTCAATCTTCACATTCAAAGCCGACATCTTTTTCGTTATCTCGACCGATAACCTGGCTCTGATACCAGTTTGTTATGAAAGATGCAATTAACAAACAAATAATTATAGAACAACGCAGAGAATTTTACGTGGTTCACTAACAATTTGTTAGCTACGTCCAAAAAATGGAAACTGATTTTATTAACAGTCTCAGAACATATTTCTCATAGCATATCAATTGTCTTCAAAATCTCAGACATATTACACATAGAACCAGTGAGAGTTATATAGATCTCTCAAACTACATGATCCTAAACCAAAGTGGAATAAGACTAGCCCAATCCTATCCCCGAACGGAATTAGCATTACCCAATAATAAATCCAAAACAGAGAAGAATTCAGATTCAAGTCTTGTTCTAACATGATATTTTTATTATAAACATATTAATTTATATTTATGATCAAAATTTACCAAATTTGAATGTAAAAAGCAAATAGGCCAAAATTGGGGGAGTGTATATTTAACTACCATTTATAATATGAGTCAAAATTTCTTGTAGACTTCCTTTTTTTTTCTCTATCCTTCTTCATGGTACGGGGAACCAATATACACTCCGTAGTTATTAAAAGAAAATAAAAATTAATGGGTATATACTTCTTTAGGTTATTTGTGGTCGATACATTAATTTATGGTGTCGGGATTTTTAAAGTTTGGATTGGTTAAAAGGAAGAATAAAAAGCACATTGAGAGACACAAATTATCTGAATTTTATGAGTATTAAAAGGTATCAATTAAACAAAACAAGCGTGTCAATTATAAAATGTCAGAGACAATGTGTGATGTAAAACGACATTAGATCCAAACATCCTAATTATACTACATTATACTTTGGAGATATTTCAATTTGTATAAGAAGCATGGTGGAGGAAGCCGATAGATATGGAATTTTTTTTATTAACATCTCAAATTATTAAAATTAAAAAATCTTAAATTCTCTGCAATTCTATGCTTCTTCTTCTTCTGGTTCGCGGTGGCAGATGCTGGTGGAACACAGCGACGGCGCGGCGAAGCTAGGGTAACCGCTGGCAATTCACGTTCTTCTTCTTCCGATCCTAACGGTGATACTTCTCCGTCCAGTCTTTTCTGAACGCGACGGTGATGGCAAGGTGCGATCGACGGCGATGATGACACTTCTCTGTCCGATCTTCTCTGACGGTGAGGAGAATCGACGCGAAGATGACGGCGAGAAGAAATCAACGCGATTTCAACGGCGATACTTCTCTGTCCGTGAAAGCGGCGACGAGGAGGGCGCTAGGATTCAGAGTCGACGACGCTAGGGTTCAGAGTCGATGGCGCAAGGTCTAGATTCGAGGACACTAGGGTGTGAGGTTGAAGAATATTCGCGCGTGAGATTCACGCGCTTAATTTGGGAACGATGCATGTTGCGCATATGGCTTATCCGACGGCGGTGGACGTCGAAGGCAACAGAGAATGAGCTTCTAGTTGTGAGAGGTGAGGTATAATGTTATTTTTAATTTTTTCCAAAGGCATGTTGAGGTTTATTTGTTTGACTGAGATAATGTTCAACAATAATTGTTTAGCCTTGACATTGAGGTAGATGTCTTGAGTTCGAAACTCAATATGTCTTTTATTTTGAAGAATTTATGTTCTTGATGTATATACTGAGGTTTAATATTATTTGACTGACTGTATGTTCAATAAGAGTCTTTGGTGTAGTGGTTGTTACTCTATGCATTGAGGTTAGAGACCTGGGTTCAAATCCCGTTATTAGGTCCCTTTTTTAAAAGAATTTTTATTGTTTAGGTACTGTAGTTTTTTTGTTGATATTTGTAGCTTTTTTTCTCTTATGTTGATATTTTTCATTATTCGGGTGAGATTTAATTGATATGCGTCGATATTGTGTAAGTTTTTTGGGTGATATGGATTGATATTTGTTGTTTTTTATTGTTGAGTACTGTAATTTTTTTTTATTGTTGAGGTATTGCAGTTTTTTGTTGATGTTTGTATTTTTTTCTCTTATGTTGATGTTTTTAATTATTCGGGTGAGATTTAATTGATATGTGTTGATATTTTGTAATTTTTTTGGGTAATATGATTGATATTTGTAGTTTTTTAAATTTCCTTATATTGATATTTTTCATTTTCCGGCTAAGGCTTTGGCAATAGGAGTTTGTTGTGTCATTTTTCTTATCCTGATGTTTTTAATTTTTCGGATGAGTTTCAGGTGTTAAAAATTGATGTCTGTGCCTTTCTAGTGATATAGGTTGATATTTGTTGTTTTTAAAAAAAATTGACGTTTTATGATTTCTTGAAAGAATAATTTGTACTCTTGAGGTACCGTAGTTTTTTTGCTGATGTTTTTAGTGTTTTTTTCTCATGTTGATGCTTTTCATTTTTTGGGTGAGTTTTAGCTGATATCAGTCGATGTTTTGTAAATTTTTTGGTTATATGGATTGATATTTTTTGCTTGTTTTATTCTCTCGTGTGAATGTTTCATTTTCTTGGGGAGTTCTAGGTGATACGAGTTGATGTTTGTAATTTTGGGTGACATAGGTTGATTTTTATATTTTTTATTTTGTTGACGTTTTTCATTTTTTGGGTGAATTTTAGTTGATAGGAATTGATGTCTTTAGCTTTTAATTAATATTGTTGATTTTTGTATTTAAAAAATGAGAATTGAAGTTTTTTTTATTTTTAGTTGATATTTTGTTAGTTGTAGTCACCAATTTTTCAATTTTTTGTTGATTTTTAATTTTTAAATATATTTTTTGTTTCAATTTTTAATTGATGTTTTATAATTTTTCGTTGATCTTCTGCTATTTTTTTATGTTTAGAATTTTCAATTCGATGATCATATTAATTTTTTGCATGTCAAAAATATTTTTTAAATATTTTTTTATTTTTTTAGAAAAAATTGCATTCTGCAGATGGCGGAAAAATGATGGGAAAAATTGGACATAAAAGTTCCTGAAAAAATATTAGGGATATGTCCCTGTAAAATTATTAGAGATAGATCCGTGAAGTTAGAATATAGCTAGAATTGCATAAAGGCCTCTGCGTAAAGTTCAACCTGCCTCACAGAAGACCATCTCTATATTTAATTAAAAAACAACTTGACATTTATTTATATAATAATCAAGACTAAATTATTTTTTGGTTCCCAACATATATTGCAATACCATCTTTTGGTCCCAGTACCAATACCGCTTTTATTCAGCAACTAACAAATACAAAATGGTTTTTTTGTTCCCAAAGGCGGTTTTTAGGTAAGACTAAATGGTTTTCCGATATAGCCATGGTTATTTTTGTAATTTTACTAATTAAGAAATTCTGAATTTAATTATTATTTTTCTAGGTACATTTTTAAAAAGACACAAAATATTAGGGGCCTAAATGAAAATAATAAATTTTTGAACTCTAATCCCTCTTCTCAGCAGCGGCGAGGGGAGACGAATTTTGCCAGCGGCGGGGAAGAGGGTGGCAGCCTCTGACAATGGAGGAAGTCATCGGAGTTAAATCTGGATATGCCATGGAGTTTCTTATCCAACCCACTTGCTGCCATTGCATATCACTGATCCCACTGCCATTAAAACTCTATTTCCTTTGTTCTCCACGACTCACCATTGCTACCACAAACAACCACCAGATGAATCTCCTCCATCAATGACACACCAACAGCGGTCGAGTTCTCCAAGAAACCATTGCAGCTCCAGCAGTAGTCGTGTCGTCGATCATGGTGACTTTTTGTTCTTCCAAGCATTTCATCGAAAATTTCGTGAGCATCCCATGTGATCCTTCTCATTCTAGTTCTGCTCCATTTCTCAGCCGGCAGGACGCTATATTTGCTCTTCTGCGAAATGGATTTCACCGAAGGTGACGTGGAAGCTTTGTTGAATGAAAACCCGATTCTCTGGCTCGCGCTGTGTAGATGCTTGCGGAATGGTGTGTTCTTTTCAGGCTTTGGGAGTCACCGGAGTTTCACTTTATCGAGTCATGTTGAAGAGTTCTACAGTTCTGATAGCTAAAGAAATTGATTCTTTACTCTCAGTTCTGCTTCTTGGTGATGATCATGATGATGACAATGACGGTTGTGGCAGGGAAGAGAGTGGCAACAGGAAGATGGTAGCTGCGAAATTGGTGGCGGGAAGAGGGCAATGACAGAATTGAGTGGCGGGGAAGAGGGTGGCGGCGGGAAGATGATTATTTTGTTTAAAGTCAGGGGTATAATGGTCATTTCACATATTTTAAACCAATTTTACTGTTGACTTCACCTGAACACCACCTTTGGGGACCAAACAAATTATTTTGTATTTGTTGGTTGCTGAATAAAAGTGGTATTGGCACTGAGGACCAAAAGATGGTATTGTGATATATGTTGAGGACAAAAAAATAATTTAGTTAATAATTAATAAAACTAAGAATAGAAATTACAATATGTTTTTGCTTCTTGTAGAAGAACTTAATTAAATAAAATTAATCAAAGTATGTCATAGTTTAAAAATGAATAAATACAACAATCTTGTACTTTTTCAAGTTTATATAATATCCCATATTTTTTTATTAAACATTATAGTAGATTAAAATATTTCATTATTATTATTTTTAAAAAAATGAGTTTGAAACCTATTGAAATCTAGTATAGTTCTACTTTAATAAACACTTTGGCATGAACAATTATGTCGTTGACTTTGCAAGCATGACTCGGTATTGTTCATATGTTCTCCACTCTCAGAGTAATCATCGGATCAGGGCTCAGATTAGCCAAAATTCTCAATTTCATGAAGTGCGCGACATGGCTTCAACAACATATAGCATTCCTTTTCTCTAATATGTCTTGAATCACATCAATCTTTTATACATTTGTGTTGGCCCGAAGCGGGGATTGGGGATTTGTAGAAGTTTGTGAAAAGATCTGCTGAAATGATGCTGACTGATGCAAACAGAAGCATAGTAATTGGATCTGCAATCCAACCTTGTCTTGACACTTGACATGCTCCATGTTATTGCTAGAACTCCTGATCTTATAAAGAGGTACCAACTTTAATTAATTACCATCTCCTTATTAATGAACATACCTCCTTAGATCCAACAACTTCCAAAATATTTTACAAACCCTAAACAAAAGCAACTTTGGAAAAGGGGGGGAACATGTCCAATGTCGCCGACCTTTTGATTCTCACCCTGAAGGTACTAATGTGTAATTGTCGGTAATAGAAAGTTCAGAGCCTGTATTGGAATATAGATCTTAAGGTACATAGTACTCAAATTTATAGTTAACATGATGCTTTTTTGCGGAACTTGATTTATTTGTGTCATGTTATATGGTTAAGGTATTAATTATGCTTTCATTGTATATAATCCAGAGTCTTGTTTTCGACGTGGAATCTTCCTTCCCACGGAAATGCTCAATCTTGAGACTCCCACCGTAACACTATTTCCTATCAAGGATTGTGAATTCGCTCTCCTCCTGGGACAGACTCACCTCTCTATCAATGTCTCCCAACCTTGAGACATTGTTGTTGAAAAGCTAACCAATTTTGCTTAACCAACCTCTATTTCAATCAATGTCTCCCAACCTATTAAGACGCATATTAGCCGGCCAGATAAAGCATTAAAATAATTCAATATAAGTCATTTTTATTTCCAATACAATCTTACTCCTCGTGTAAGGCTTCAGGCAGATGAAACAATCTTATTTCCAATACAATGTTACTTAATTTGTGTAAGGATTTTTAATTAAAAATAGTTTTTGTGTAAGGATTCGGCGTGCTTCTCAACTTCCTCCTCTTTCTTCTTGGCGCCCTCGACTTCCCGCAACTATTGCTCCTCCCTCTCTCCCATCTCGTGATCCTCATGGTCATATTCTGGCCCGCTCTTCCGTTTGTTAGCCTCTTAGGTTTTGCTGTTATGGCCAATATTTTTTGGCATAATGCAAATCGAACAAAATCAAACAATATGGCACTGAGATTTGTTCAATATTTTCTCCTTCTCCTTGATTAATCAGATGAGTCTGAAAAAGCGGATGAGTTTATGGATGTGCTAAATTCCTAAAACAATCTGCCACTTATTCCACCTCAGCATCGACTTTTTTATTGACTGATGTGGTGTTTTGCCCATAGGGTAACGACAATTGGGCCAATCAGGCCATTTAAGGTTTATAGGTTCACTAACCTAATAAGAGTGAATATAAAACACAACCAACCACACGATGAATCTCATCCATCATTGCCACTGCAACAATGGTTGAGTTCTCCAAAAACCATTGCCAGCTCCAACAGTAGTCGTGTCGTCGATCATGGTGAGTTTTTGTGAGCATCCCCTGTGTTCTTTCTCATTCCAATTCTGCTCCATTTCTCAGCCGGCGGAACGCTATTTTTGCTCTTCCAAAAAATGGGTTTCACCAAAGGTGACGTGGAAGCTTTGTTGAATGAAAACCTGACTCTCCGGCTCGTGCCCGTGTGAAGATGTTAGCAGAACGGTGTGTTCTTTTCAGGCTCTGGGAGTCACCGGAGTTTCACTGTATCAAGTCGTGTTAAAGAGTTCTACATTTCTGAAAGCTAAAGAGTTTATTCTTCACTCTCAGTTCTACTTCTTGATGATGATCATGATGATGACAATGACGGTTGTGGCGGGGGAGGATGGTGGCAGTAAAAAGATGGCAGCGGCGGAATCGGTGGCGGGAAAGAGGGCAGCGTCGAGAAGAGGGCAACGATGGAATTGAGTGGCGGGAAAGAGGGTGGTGGAGGGAAGATGATTAATTTTTAACTCAGGGGTATAATGGTCATTTCACATAATTTTTACCAATTTTACTGTTGACTTCACCTGAAAACCACCTTTGGGGACCAAACAAATCATTTTGTATTTGTTGGTTGCTGAATAAAAGCGGTATTGGCACTGAGGACCTAAAGATGGTATTGCGATATATGTTGAGGACAAAAAAATAATTTATCAATAATTAATAAAACTAAGAATAGAAATTACAATATGTATTTGCTTCTTGAAGAAGAACTTAATTAAATAAAATTAATCAAAGTATGTCATAGTTTAAAAATGAATAAATACAAACAATCTCGTACTTTTTCAAGTTTATATAATATCCCATAATTTTTTTACTAAACATTATAGTAGATTAAAAAAATTCATTATTTTAAAAAAAATGAGTTTTGAAACCTAGTGAAATCTAGTACAGTTCTACCTTGTTAAACGCTTTGGCATGAACAATTATGTCGTTGACTTTGCAAGCATGACTCGGTTCTGTTCATCTGTTCTCCACTCTCAGAGTAATCATCGGATCAGGGCTCAGATTAGCCAAAATTCTCATTTTCATGAAGAGTGCGCGACATGGCTTCAACAACATATAGCATTCATTTTCTCTAAGATGGCTTGAATCACATCAATGTTTTATACATTTGTGTTGGGACGAAGTTTGTGAGAAGAGTTGCTGAAATAAGGCTGACTAATACAAACAGAAGCATAGTAATTGGACCTGCAATCCAACCTAGTTTTGACAGTTGACATGCTCCATGTTATTGTTAGAACTCCTGATCTTATAAAGAGGTACCAACTTCTTAATTAATGACCATCTCCTTATTAATGACCATGCCTCCTTAGATCCAACAACTTCCAAAATATTTTACAAACCCTAAACAAAAGTAACGTTGGAAAAGCAGGAACATGTCCAATGCCGCCGACCTTTTGATTCTCACCCTGAAGGTACTCATGCGTAATTTCCGGTAGTAGAATATTCAGAGCCTGCATTGGAATGCAGATCTTAAGGTACATGATACTCAAATTTATAGTTAACACGATGCTCTTTTGTGGAACTTGATTTAATTGTGTCATGTTATATGGTTAAGTTATTAATTATGGTTTAATTGTTTATAATCAAGAGTCTTGTTTTCAACGTGGAATCTTCCATCCCACTAAAATGCTTAATCTTGAGCCTCCTTCCATAACGCTATTTCCTACCAAGGATTGTGAATTTGCTCTCCTCCTGGGACAGACTCACCTCTCTATCTTTGAAGTCGGTTGTGGTGGACGGAAACAATCTTCCCCTATTTCTATCAATGTCTCCCAAACCTATTAAGATGCATATTAGCTGGCCAGATAAAGCATTAAAATAATTCAATATTTTAAGGCCAGTATTTTTTGGAATAATGCAAATCGAACATAATCAAACAATCCGAGTTGCGATTTGTTCAATATTTTCTCCTTCTCCTTGATTAATCGGATGAGTTTGAGAAGTGGAGGATTTCATGGCCGTGCAAAATTCCTAAAAAAATCCGCCAATCGTTCCACCTCAGCACCAAATTTTTTATTTAGGGTAACGACAATTGGGCCAATCTAGCCATTTAAGGTTTATAGGTTCACTGACCTAATAGGAGTGAATATAAACCCCAAACATGCCTCCTTAGATCCAACAACTTCCAAAATATTTTACAAACCTTAACCAAAAGCAACGTTGGAAAAGCAGGAATATATCCAACGCCGCCGACCTTTTGATTCTCACCCTAAAGGGCTGATAATATAAAATTCAGAGCCTGCACTGGATTCTCTTGGTGAACGGAGATCCCCTTCCCCCATTTTGGAGGACCCCCTCCTCCTCTCTAGCTTCATTCTCCCGTCTGTGGGTTTTTAACCTGCCATCTTCAAAAGTTGGAAAGGACCATGTTGGCTATCTCCGGTGAGAGCTTGGTGTGACCTTGAGTCTCCGGATCCTACCTTCTTGCCTGATGCTATCATGCCACTACTACCCCTGGTGGTACTGTGGCTGGCTTCCTCCTCCCTCTCCCCGTATTGGGAACTGATCTCCTGTTCCTCATGCCCATAAAACAGCTTCATCGGCTTCAGACTATGCTTGTTTCTTGGGCCATTCTTTCCTCTGCATTTTTCTCTTTCTTCCATCTCCTTTAAGTTCCTATCATCTCCTTCTGCAATGCCACGAGGGTCTGCAATATTTTTGAGTTACCCGTCAATTTATTCGCGGTCTGAAATCTCTCCGATTGGCGTCAGCGTAACTTTTTCCTCTGATGCGTAACGTCCTCCATGGTGACTTGGTTGAGTAGGTGTCCGTCCAGCGGTGTTCCTTCCATGGTGTGTGTGCCGCGTGGATGTTGTATGTTGAGCGATCCCCCCACAAACAGCGTAAGTGTTGAGTCATTGAAAAACCTAATTTGGGCTAAAAGCAGGTGTGAGCCCAAGCTTCTCTCGAGTTCTGTAAAACAACTCAATACTAAGTCAGATAGGTCGGTGGATCATCGGACCTGCTCCGACAATCTTTTCAGATGAGCTTTTTAGGGGTTTGTGTTTTGCGAGTCTCGAGAGAATAAGTGAACCTGCCTCCAAAAACGTGCCTCATTCCTTGTTATATGAGTTTGCTGGCTGATATGACATGTCGTGTCCTGTCAACCTATATCCATTGGCCATGTGTGGGTTGATATCGGGCTTTCCTGTTTGTACCGGTTTGGGCCTAATGGAGGCTGACATGCCCAAACCTTATTAGGTACGATTATAAGATTTGATCTCATGACTCAGTGGAAAGATGCGCTTCTTTTCTCTTAAAGATGGATGTGGTTTTCAGTTGAAATCTGTATTTCTTCAAGTAAAGTGGGTGAAACCAGCTCAACGAAAATAGTCAAACACGAAAGATCTTTTGAGTTCTTTGAAATTGAATCCAATTTTTTTGGCTATGTGACCATGGAAAATCCAAGTTGGTTTCTGCAGTATAAGAATAAACAAAATACTAGTTGATATTTTTAAAAAAGTTAGGAAGGGGTTAAGAATTTTGGTTTGTGGTTAGCTTAAATCCGCATCAATGTTATAAGATGATTAAAGATATCTTAAATCCGTATAAAATGATTAATAATGTTTTCTACATTTAATAATACTTATCGTCTTTTGAAAAACGGTTTTTCCATCTTTGTAAATTATGAAAAAAATAATGTTTAAATTTTAAATTAAAACAAATTCAGATAAAAATTTGGATTGCATTGGTCAGGTCATAAACTTATAACTACTACATGTTGTATAATAAAATTTTAATATTGCAACTAAAACTTTTTTACTTTTCTATAATTGTCATTCATCTTTCATTATGCCTATGAAAAGATAAATTTTCGAAGAATTTTTCTTTAATTATTATCTATAAACAAACTAATATTAATAAATATAATTGTTTAAACTAAATCGTGATGTTATCTAATTAATTTATATCTAGGGTAAAAAACTGTCAAATTTGATTTGGAAAAGGCGGCAATTGGGCCAATGAGCCCATTTAAGGTTCATAGCCTCGCATATAAATTTCTCCGATCTATTTCCGAAGGTGGAATAGTCAAACATAATCTGAAAACCTAACCATCCTAAAATATAATGGAAAGTTTCTGACGCCGACTATGATCTTCAAGGTATTCCCTTCCGAATTGATTTATGATTTGTTCTGCATAGTTTACTTTTCCAAATAGATACAGGATTCCTTTTCCAAATTGATACAGGATTTGTTTAAAGCTGTGCCAAATTGATTTGGGATTTCTGGATGGTTAGGTTGCCGAATTGATTTAGGATTCGTTCGGCGTAGTTTTCTTCGCATTTTGGATTTGTTTTACCTCTCCAAACTGATGCAGGATTTGTTCAAAGTTATGCCAAATTGATTTGGGATTTGTGGATAGTTAGGTTGCCGAATTGATTTAGGATTTGGTTTAGTTTCCTTTACCGAATTGATCTAGGTTTTTTTTTTTAAAAAAAATCTTTTTCCAAATTGATTTTGGATTTGTTCAGGGATGGACTGTATAAGAGCCAACTGATAATTGGTTATTGCCAAATATTCAGAATGGCGAAAAGATTGAGAAGTGTGCGTTACGCAGAAGAAGGAAGTTGGAGAAGATCAAGGTGCTGCATCGATGCATTGCCGGATGAGATTCTGGCAAACATTCTGAGCAGGTTGAAGACCAGAGAGGCAGCAGCAACATGTCTGGTCTCACGAAGATGGAGGAACTTAGTTCCACTGTCATGGTGTCGGAATCTGGATTTAGACTTCACAAACAACAAGGCATACAAGCTCAAGTTGGTTCGTAAATCTGTGTCATCCGTGTTCAACAAGCACCAGGGCGAAGTTGATCACCTGAGGATTGCTTTCCACGACAACAACAGCTATTGCGGCCCCACCACCCGTCTTGACCGCACTTTCCAGGAATGGTTCAAGCTCGCGAATGCAAAACGAGTCAAGAGTCTAGTTTTCGACGTGGAATCCTCTGTCCCATGGAAACGTTCGATCCACAGCCTCCCACCGTTTCGCTGCTTCCCATCTAGGATTGCGAATTCACTCTCTTCCTGGGACAGACTCACCTCCCTGTCTTTGAAGTCGGTTGTGGTGGACGGAAGCGATCTGCCTCTGTTGCTATCAATGTCTCCCAACCTCGAGACATTGCTGTTGGAAAGCTTACCAGTGGTGGAGATCCATCTTCGGAACTGCATTCCTAAACTGAAGCGGTTGGAGGTTCTAAACTGTGTGGGATTGTCCGAGATCGACTTTCATTCAGCACCAAATCTCGAATCTTTCAAGCACCAAATGTTTGATTGGTGCCAAAAGTGCCACCGGATGAGGACTGACCAAGTTCCAGATAGGTTCGAAATGCATGGCGTTGGGGACAACATCAGTGTCGTCTTCGGACACACTCTGAAACTGAGGGAAGTTTACTTGGGAGGTCCATTTTGCAGGAGTCTTATGGTGGGGCTTCGAGACTATGTCCCTCAGTTGCAGAAGCTACAACTGGAAATGGATATCGAGTGTCAAAATATCGAGTGTGGACAATATGGATGTTGGCAATGTAATGAAAGTATTCCGACACTCGGAAATCTTAAGCAGCTCGAGCTCAGATTCAGTTCCACCCAAAGATCTTACAAAAGCTCTAAATTGGCCAGGGCTATCGGGATCATTCATGCATGCCCATGTCTCGAGAAGTTGGCTCTCAAGTACGAGATCCTGAAAGAAGACTTGGCTTATTATCGTCCAGTATATGATACAGGTTTTAATCTTTATGGCAGTAGGAATGAGTTTTTGAATGAGGTTGAAGTTGTGGGTTGGTCCGGGCTTGAATACGAGGTCAAATTCATTCGCTACCTCATCCGTACCTCCCCCAATCTTGGACGCCTCTTACTGGATCCCACACCTCCCCATCTGACGGAAAAATCAGCATGGCGTGGAAAGGAGAGTCCGGTAGAAATGGAGGAGCATGAAATGGATTCTGCTGCCCGAGTCGCGCAAGGCCTTGTTGGTTACCTGCACAAAGTACAATCTCGCAAAGCTGTTAAATTGGGTAAACGTGTCGGGTTCAAGTCGAATAGGATGAAACATGTTGTTTTGTGTGAAACGGGTGATAATGTTGTATCCGTTTGAAATGTGTCACGAGCTAGCAAGGGGTTGTTTATTGTTCAGTCTTTCCTAAATCAACTTCTTCATGTGTAGTAAAGGAAACCTTTTTTTTAAGGCCGTTTCATCTCATAAATTTGAGCCATTTTTATTTCCATGTGCAATCTTACTCCCTGTGTAAGGCTTCGGCCAGATGAAACAATCTTATTTCCAATACAATCTTACTCAATTTGTGTAAAGCTTTTTGATCAAAAAAATATAATATTTGTGCAAGGCTTCGTCCTGCCTCTCGGCTTCCTCCTCCTTGGCGCCCTCGGCTTCCGCCAAGTATTGCAAGTATTTTGCTTCACATATAGTATTTTTTTAGGCAAGGAATTGGGAAATACCGTCTTTTCATAAATGTATGGAAAGACATGGAAAACCATCTTATATCTTAGTTGCAATATTAAAAATTTATTATGCAACGTGTAGTAGTCATAAAGTTTATAACCCAATTCATGCAACCCAAAATTTTTATCTTCATTTCTTCTAATTTACACTTTAAACCTTGATCTTTCCAAGACTTTGAAAAGATCGTCTTTCAAGACGCAAACTCTTTTTTATAGCTTATATATTTAAATACATTAAAATTTGATTTCATGTTTTTTATATGCATTGGAATTCCAAGTTTTGTGATACTATAGCATGATTTTAGTGTGTGAGCTAAAGCTCAAAACTTATTCAGATAAAATACCTATGTTAAATCAATCACATCGACATCTATTTCGAACCCAATTTAAACATGAAGCGAAAATCAAAATCCGAACACTTTACTTGCTAATCAGCAGCCAAAGAAACTAATTACTTGATCCATATGGGTTTAATAACATACATTTGAAGCTCTACGTTGTTTTTCTCTTCTGTTTCTTGTACTCATCGTACAGTTTCACATAATTCATCGTCCGATCCAATTCAGACCTCACTCTCTCGTTCTCCACCATCTCATCAGGCACCAGAAACTGCTCCCGTAGTCTCTCCCTCACCCGCACGGTATACTCCGGTCCAGTTCCGACACGATACCATTGACCCCCTTCTTTCTCTTGCTGCCGGACATTTTGACAACGTTTGACAGGACCAAAGCTTCCTGCTCGGCGCTAGCTGTTTGTACGCTTGAATCAGGGACATGTACGCCTGAATCGCCTGGTTGCTGTCCTTATTCATTGTGGCAATGCTTGTTGCTGCTGTAGAAACCGACGGATGGTAGTGTTTTGAGAGGAGATTCAACTCCCAAAGGACGGCAGCAAGTGCACCGCTGAGGTTAGGGTCTGAGGCATAGGGATGGTATTTCTACATTTTCCACGAATTCATTTGCAGAACCTCGGAAAGAACAATGATGTAAGAATAGAGGTGGCCTCCAGTGTCGTTTTCTAACAAGTTTTGGCATTTCACATTCTTCTGTAGAAGCTGCTTCACCGTAACTAAGGCTGAATACAAAAAAACATTGCAACAATAAATCCACGGTTATAGTATATGGATGAGAAAATATCCTTTTAACTGTACTTACCTGCCAACGACTCAGCAGAACCGAAGCACAAAGTGAACGTGGACAGGCGTTTTATAAAAGCGGCGGCTCTTTGCATATCATGTTGCCTACCATCACATAGCATTATTTTCAGAGCTTCAGCCAAAACGTCACCTTTACCCTGAAATTAGAAATATATGATCCTTCTAACATTCGGAAGAAAAGAAAAGAGTGAAATAACAAACAATCAAGGAGCCTATAAGAGGTTAACAAGAAAAAATGTGAATTCTGAGTGAGTTCGATATTTCAAATGGTGATTGACAGAATTTATTCAGCCAAAAAATCTCACCTTCCAGGCCTATACTCGAGTATCAAGCCGTATAGTTGAACAAAGAACTCCTGCAAATCAACATTGAGTGCATCCAGGTTGTTCTTCATTACTTTGAATGCAACGATGCAGCATTTCAACCTCTCGGATACGGTCAAACATAGACCAGCGTATTCATCTGAACTGCTGCCATTTCCAGTCAGCTTTCTCAGAAAACTCATCAGATCAGCCATGAAGTCCAGATTGATTAAATGAGCAAATTTCCCAATACCATTCAGGCACGGAGCAAGCAGTGGGTGACCCCCATATTTACTAGTGGTACTGTCTGGAGACCTGAGCAGACAAGTGAGAAAAGCGTCAGAGACCTAATTCCACGACCTAAGATACAAAGACCTGAGGCCTACAGTTAAAGTAATTCTCTTCCATCGAATCAACATCACATCACTATATTTAGCCCTCACTAGGTTTGTGTCATCATATTATCAGTTTCTTCATATTGCAGAACATAAGTGTAAAAGTGGTTAGGGCAGGATACTTCAAAAGCTCTCAGATGGTTTCCCTTACCCAAACTAATCAGAGCAGAGCGCTAAACAGCTAATATCTTGAACTGCTGAAGGAACCAAAATGCAAGATAATCAGAAGTTGAAATTCAGCCGTCTAAGGAGCTCTGTTCTCAATATTGGCACATACTAACAGGACAAATAAATCCAATAATGGAGTATATGACTTGTATGAAAGCATCATACCTAGGTCGAACAATATGCTTCAAGATGCGGAAGACTGTTTGAAATATAGCAGATAGAGTCTCAGTTTGCATTCTTCTCCGCTCCGCAGTATCTTGGGGCAATGAGGCAGCTTCATAATCCGTTTTCACCTGCGTACACCACAAATATATGAGATATTATACTGATGGAATAAGAAGAAAAAAAGGAGATTGTATTCCAAAGTGAGTACCTCCTCTCGTATCTTTGATATGCCTTCCTGCCTAATTCTCTTGTTCTCATTGGCGGGTATCTTATTTGGTTCCTCAAACTTCCTTTTC
>JAULKM010084847.1:0-11464 GCA_032355605.1 Rubia tinctorum
CTTGTATACCCTTTGTACTCAGTATATATATGAATACACACAGCCACAATTATGTGTGGGTTTTACATTCTATCACAATGTTTACATTTTGTAAAAAAATTATAACATTTAAAGTAAAAAAGTACAGTGAACTGTTCAAAAACTTATGGACATGGTGTATTTTTAAAGATTTTCTGAAGAAAAAATATTATCACAGTAGTTAAATGTTATTATTGTTACGTAGGTGGTCCAATTGTGTCAAGTGGTTGAGACACAAGATGTATATGTGTGCATTATGAAAACTTGCGACCAAAAAAATGAAGCCATGCTACCTCCGATTCACTGAATGGGTCATGCTTTCTTTTTTTGATTGTTTTTATGAATTTGACACACTTTTTTATGAGAAAATTCTTTTAATTTCATTCAGTCATTCTAATTTTCCCTTTCTAAATTAAATTTCATTCACTCATTTCATTCACTTAAATGCAAGCACCTAAAATTATGGTGTCACATTCAACGAAACACGTAGTATATTGCTTTATTTGTAAGAGTTGATGAATTATTAATCACCAAACCTAATAATATGAATGCATCAAACACTGAAGCCATGTGTTGTACGAACTACACAATTGTATGGTTCATAATTTGGGGTTGTATTGTACCTGGATCGCTACATTATAATTATGGAGAAGAGAATTGTCCATTAGATTGTTAGGTCCACTCACCATGTGCATGGCACATTGCCAATCAATATTTGATTGTATTTCCTACCCCCTCTACCACATGGCCATGCATTTCTACGCATGTTCAATGCCCCCATAATGGGATTATATGTTTACCGGACTAACCTTAGTCTCTGATATCAAATAAAAGCTATGAGATTTTAACATAAAATCAACTAGTATTACGGAGAGGTGATCCATGACTTCATATATTGAACTATAAATTTGTCAAACATCATCGTGTGACTCTAAGGCATCCTAATACGGTTACACTATCACTTATATCCAAGGCAATATTGTTCTATCTTTTGGTGTGAATTTGTATTTAACAAAGCCAGCAATCTCTCTCAAACCAAACAAATGTACAATCTGTTTTCTTCATCCTCGGATCATTTAGCACTATTGTCTGACACCTTCAAGTTCAGGGATGCTTTCGACAGAAGCACCGCGTCCTCGAGGATATAGCATAGGACCTCACACATCGAGCACACACGCAGTCCCCCCACTCAACAAGCTCAAGTCATAAGTCTGATACCACTTGTTAAAACTGCATAACCCACTTCAACTCACATTAACATGATATTATTCTATATGATCCCTAACTAGCACAATTTAGCCTTTGGTCTCTTTCCAAAAAAATAATTTATACTAAGTGTGGTGAAACTATCACTTATATTAACATTCACTCTTCTTCTATCATTCAATGGAAGACTTGGATTTGATACACCAAACAATCCTTAGATATAAATTTAGGACATTATGGATGAAAACCTTAATCTGTTCATAGATATTACTCCCTCTGTCCCACCACTTTTGCCCACTCTACTTTTTCAAAGTTTAAATTTGACCATTATTATCATTTAATGTGTATATATATGATAAAAATATATGTGAGATATTGTTAGATTTATCCTAACATCTATTTTCTAAAAATCATTTTTTTTAATGTGGAATTGATATATGTAGTTAGAGATATTGATGGTCAAAGATGATCATTGAACACCATGAAAAAATTGAGTGACCAATAGTAGTGGAACGGAGGGAGTATCATTTAAAGAAAAATTAAAATTATACAGTAACTAATTATCTTTCGACTACAAATATCTAATTTTCCATACTAAAAAAACCCTTCTCCTAGCCGCAGCCCTCTCTTGGCCGCATCCTTTTTTCTTCAAGCTTCTTCCCCATCTCCTCAGGGGAGATGGAGAATAACAGTTTATTTTAATTCATGTTTTTGTTATTGAATAAGTGTGTGATTTATCTCCACGGATTAGTTTTGTTTTTCGACTTGATCGATTATATCGTTGTATTCATGATTATAACTCGATTTAATTGTTCATGTTGATGTATTGTTCTCGATCTGCTTGTACAGATCGTGTGTTCGCAATTTCATCTGTGGTTTTGTTTTTGGGTTTTCATAATTCTAGGTTCGTCAGATCTGTGTTTTTCAAGGTGTTTACACTTTGGACAACATAGATTGTAGTTGGATCAAGTGGTGTTACAGTTGAAGAAGATCCATGTTTGACGCAGTGATATTGATGTGTGATACGCTCTTCTTTGCCAAGTGGTCATGTTTTTCGCAGAAAGCAAGTTAATATCCCCAAGGGCGATGTTACAGTTTTTTATTGGATTTCTAATATGTAATAGTACAGACGATCAATCTGGTAGACATGTAATTTAGATATTTTTTCCAATATGTTAGTTATTGCTAGAGGCTAGTTAGGTTAGATGTCAATTCCACTCATTGTAATCGTCGCTGGGCGTTTTTCCCAGCATTTTGGAATGATTGATTTTTTCCAAAAAAAACTGTACTAAATATATAATTTCCCATACTAAATGATTTATACATACCATACTCCTCATATCTCATTTCAAATTGCAATTTAACTATTCATTTAGTCAAAATTTCTTAGGTTTGACTATAAAATTGAATTAATATACAAGTACAAATATTATTGTGTGATACCTTGTTAGATTCGATATAATATATATTTTCAAAATAATAACTTTTTACAAGTTTTAATTATTCTTAATAAAAAAATTTAATAATCAAATATTTTTCAACTCAAAACGGTCAAAATCAAACTGTTCTACTTGAATACTCATTATACTCTAACCTATGTTAAATGTGCATGTAACAAGTTGTACCACTCACTCGATTGGCCCTTTCAAATATACATGGTGTATACACATTCAAAGGTCGATACGGAGTAGACTATTTTGTAGCAATGTACCTCTAATTTTATTTTATCTTTAATGAAATGCAGTTATAGTAATTTGCATCCTTCTTTTTTGTCACATCGTTGGATTTATTAGGCCTGTCATGGACAGTTTATCTTGTGTTTGGGGAAAATTCGACCTTCTAATTTTTCTCTAGAAATTTTATAAATTATTATATATTTAATTTTCTAGTTTTGAACTTTATATCTGTCTCTTAAAAAACGATCTTTTCATAATTTATAAAAACACCAAGTTTTAAATAGTAAATTAAAAGAAATTTTTAATATTCCAATCGGGTCATAAACTTGTAACTATTACACGTAACATAATAAAATTTTAATATTTCAATCAAAATCTTTTGGCAAAGTCTTGGGAAAAACCGTCTTTTCCATATGGAAATACGAGATTTAATTAGAATAATAAAAGGTAAAAGGTCTTAGTTGCAATATTAAAAGTTTATTATGCAACGTGTAGTAGTTATTAAGTTTATAACCCGATTCAAGCAATCCAAAAAATTCATCTTTATTCCTTCTAATTTGCAATTTAAATTTTGGTCTTTCCATGACTTATGGAAAAACCGTCTTTCAAGAGACGGACTCAAATCTTTTACATTTTTTTAATTCTAATTCAAACTGATCTTTCCATATGATTATGGAAAGACAATTTTCCCCAATACTTTGACTTAAGCTTTATACGTATATGATTATTATAGTTAATAAAAAAATAGGGCATTGCTATATCACGTCCTGTATTTTACTGTATACGTCATGTATTTATACGTATTGAATACATAATGTATTCAAAAATAAAACTAAATTCAAATAAATCTTAAATTTTAAAAAGTGAATATTTAAAATTAATTTTAGTTTTAAAATTTTGAATTACTGCTGGCGGTGTTGTGGCGGCCGACCAAATTCAGGTGACTGGTGGTTGTGGTTCTCATGGGATGAGAACCATTTCGCATGGCTCTTATGACATGACTCTCATTTGGTTTTTGTTATTGTGGTTCTCATCGCATGGTTCTCATCCCATGACTCTTATCGCATGTGATGAGAACCATGAGATGAAAATCATGCGATGAGAACCATGAGATGAGAGCCATTCTTGAGGAGGGGTGACACATGGTTCTCATCTGATTTTTGTGCTTGTGCCTCTCATCCCATGACTCTCATCCCATGAGATGATAACAATGAGATGAGGGCTATGGGATGAGAACCACAATAACAAAAACCAAATGAGAGTCATGTCATGAGAGCCATACGAAACGGTTTTTATCCCATGGTTCTCATCCTATGGTTTTTATCCCATGGTTCTCATCCAATGATTCTCATCTCATAATTTTCATCCCATGGTTCTTATCCCATGGTTCTCATCCCATGCGATGAGAGCCATGAGATGAGAACCATGCGATGAGAACCACAATAACAAAAACCAAATGAGAGTCATGTCATGAGAGTCATGCGAAATGGTTCTCATCCCATGGTTTTCATCGCATACGATGAGAATCACGACCACCGGTGGCCGGAAATTGGCCAGAGTTTGGCAGGAGGTCGTCCGGAATTTGGCCGGAGGTCGGTCGAAAATTGGCCGGCCGCCACAACACCGCCAGCAGTAATTCAAAATTTTAAAATTAAAATTAATTTTAAATACTCACTTTTTTAAATTTAAGATTTATTTTTGAATACATTATGTATTCAATACGTATAAATACAAGATGTATACCGTAAAATACAGGGCGTGATATAGTAAAATACAGGGCGTATAGAGTTAAAATACAGGGCGTGAATGAAGTGAATGGATGAAATTAAATTTAGAAAAAGAAAATTAGAATGAGTGGATGAAATTGAAATAATCTTGTCATAAAATGAAAGTGTGCCAAATCCAGAAAAACAACAAAAAAACAGAATGTGTGACACATCCAATGAAAAGAAGGGAGTACATATTTAATAAGCAAAAATAAAGAAACTATACTCAATTTGATTGCATGCAGAAAGAACGTCAAAATTATTTAGAAAATTTTAAATCCTGCGTGTTAAAATATTATATTCACTCTTTCTCTATTATTCGTACGTTTTCTTTTTTGAGTTGTTTATTTTATATTGGCAAGATTCATTCAATTTCAAACATTCATTTTACATTTTACTTTCTACATCCAATTTCATTCACTCATTTTTTTCAACTAAATCCAAATATCTAAATATATTGTGTCAATTATAGAAAAACAGATTTAAAAAAGAGTAAAATAGAAGTACAGAATGTACTTAGGAGGATTATTAGAGTGCGCAAGTGGAGGCGGAGGACAGGGTGTGGGAAGAATGGCGGCAGGTCCATGATTCGTTTAATGTTCAATCTCCAGCTGCCATTTTCATTCTATCCTTCTTTCTTCTCTCCTCCCAACTCACCCCACCACCCTATCCTAGTTTTGCTCAATGTGTTCTTTTTAAAAGACTAGCTGTGCTCAGGTTTTTGATTCATTTTTCAGCTTCAATTATTTGTTTGGTAGTGTAAACATAATACTCCCTCGTTTCTTAAGATTATCTCCTGACACATTATTTAACAAAAGTAAAATAATTGATGGAAATTATATTGAGAGAGTAAAAAGTAAATTGAGTGAATAAAAATAATCCAATCTTTGCCAAAATAAAAATGAGCCATTGTTAAAATACCAAATTTTAAAAAAAGAATCAATGTTAGAAAAACAAAAGGTGTGCCTGTAATCATTTGTTTGGTAGAGTAAAAATAATACAAGAATGATTTGTTTGGTGAGCTGGACTTCCCACATTCCATTAGGGTCGGGTTAAGTAATTTTATGGTATTAACAATTTGCATTTCGAATCCATTTGCAATTTTGTTCATGGTAAATACTGCATTCGTTTTGTTGGATGTGATACCATATGTTTAGATGCTTGAATTTAAGTGAATGAAATGAGTGGATGAAATTGAATTTAGAAAGGGAAAAGTATAAAGAGTGGATGCAATTGAGGAAATCTTGTTATAAAAGGAAAATGTGTCAAATTCACAAAAAAACAAAAAAAAACATGTCACATCCAATGAACAGAGGGAGTAGGCAGTTTGGTACTCCGTCTATCCAAGTTGTATTTGCGCAAATACTATTAGTTTAGTTAGAATAAATTGATTTTATCAGTAAAAGTAGAGGAATCTATAAGATAATATATTCAATGAGTGAAAACACAATTGGGACAAGGGAGTATTTGTCTTTTGAAAAAATCTCCTATAACACTGTCTCACAGTGATTTATGGTGAGACAAGAGATTTAATTGCAATTAAAAAAATCAATTAAAATTCTTTCATATTAATAATTGGATCAGAATAGGGTTTCTATGAGAAATATTTCCTAATCATTCACTTTGGCATAAATAAATAAATTGTGTTTTAAATAAAGGTGATGATTATGTTGACATTAAATTTTCAATTCTCCAAATTACTCCTATCTTTCCTCTTTCCTCCAAATCTTCAGATAACATGATGCAAAACCCGCTGGAGTTAAACATTAAAGAAAATCTATATATTTAATCAAAGTCCCTATTGTGGAGAGTATGTTAGACTTGGTCTTAGGTCCTATTTTCTGGAGGTTATTTGAACTGGTTTGATTTGAAATAAACTAATTTGAACTAAATTTAATTGAACCGAACTAATAATAAGTGTGTTAAAATAGTAAAAATTTGACTAAATAAACCTAAATTTCACCAAATTAAATTCCGCTGAACTGAATCGAACTAAATTGAGCTAATTTGAATAAATAATCTCTAGAGAATTGGAGCTTACACTATCCTCACCAAGAGTGGAATACTCTCTATTTTATTTTAACTTTTTCAGTTAAATGTTTCAAAGGGAAAAAAAGTTTAACGGTAGTATTTTTAAATATATATTTATAATATATAAATATTTATATTTAAAAAATGAACAATACAATAAATTTAATAAGATATTAGTTAAATTTATACATTAATAAATTATGATGACACAAACTTTTGATTTTAAAGAGTTAAAATAAGATTATTAAAAAGGAATGAGAAGCATATGAACAAAAATAAAAACAATTATTTTGAATAAAGTGAAAATAATAATAATTATAAATAAACGAGAGTGGCCGCAGCAGCAGGTGTACCGAAACGGAGGTAGTAAAAAAAAGTCCAAATTATAGTCAACAGTATTGGTGGTTAGCCAATATTAGTAGCTTTCAGCATGGAAAATTGTTAACCTTGCAATGCATGCAAATTGCATCACGAAGTAGCATAGTATGTCATAAAACACGCCTGATGGAGGAGATTAAGGGTTTGTTTGGTAGATCTGTGATTAACAGCAAAGCTGACTTATTTTGAAAGCAGGGGAGGCCATCTGCTTTTCCCCAAAAATAGTTTCTGCTTTCAAAATAAACTGTTTTTTAGTAGTTTACCAAACACCAAAAAATGCTTTACTTATAAGCACAACAGCTAAAAAGCCCTGCCAAACAGAGACTAAATCAAGGCAACGGTATCTAAATAATCGCCATAATTTCTTTTCTTGTTTAAATTTACGTTAACGCTTCGTCATTATCTTATAGTAGAATTTATTTTATATTTCCTCCAATTCATTATCAATATTATTAGTTGCGGTCGAAGCATGCAGCATCATTGCCAACTGCTACACTCGTTTTCCTCCCACTCGGACATTCAGAATTATGTGTCCGAACAATTCCGTACTTAAATTTATGACACATATATCTGACATTCAACGGTCTAAAATTAAACATTAATTGATGGTTTACCTACTGTAATTACTTAGGTGTATTATCTGACCTCACTTCTTTTTTTGGTAAGACATGTGTCCATTTTATGCAATTTTTGAATAGGAGTATGATATGATTTTAAAAATAAATTTTTCCTTTTGAAAATTGTACATTTCCTTTTCAAAAATGTACTCACATTCACGAAAGTAATCACCACACAAATAGAATTCCTAAATTACGATTGAGTTGGTAAATTTGCAAAGATACACAATTATTTATAGTTAGGTTCCGTTCTTTAGAGCTAATTTCTTATTAAATTATGAGTCCGTCTAGTTTTTATGGAAAGACAAAATTTTAAATTACAAAATAGAAAAATAAAAATTTTGGGTTGCATTAATCAGGTCAAATTATAACTACTGCACGTTACATAATAAATTTTTAATTATACAACTATGTAAAAACTTTTATTTTTCTATAATTCTAATTCAACCTTGTCTTTTTATATGCATATGGAAATACGGTATTTCCCAAAACTTTACCTTAAATTTATGTAAATAAATTTAATTTAAATGAAGACTAAATTATATAATATGTGTCTAAATTTAAAGTGATTATATAATAGGTACTTATTTTATCAGAAAATCTCGTCCAAATTATCTGTTTATATTTTAAAACATTTTGGATATTCATCTACAATTTTGTACCATTTCAAAAAGTCTATTATATAAGACTTGTTAGAATCTAACGGTCAGCTTTAAAATTTACATTTTCATTCATGAATTTTAATTCTTTCATATTTGACAATCTAAATTTATTAAAAGTATTTTACGCCAACAAAAAATTAAGAAAAGTACTTATATGCCATCTTCCCTTCCTCTTCTCTCAACTCATGCTTCCTTGCCCTCTTGTTTCACTCTTTCATCTTCCTTCTGAAAGTGAACGTAAACGTAAACGTAAATATGAGTAATCAAAATGGATGAAAAATATTATATATATAGGCATATATATACCCCAGATGAGAGGCATATATATACCCCAGATGAGACTATCTAATAAGCTGGGTGTCCATTATATATTTCACTCTTAAATAAATATAAATATAATAAATTGAAATGAATTAAATTTAAATGTACATAAGAGATCTCTAAACATAAATATATTGAATTGAAATAAATTAAAATATTTATTTTATATTTGAATTTAGTTAGATTATCCACTATGTTGATGTTGATTCGAGTTGATATTGAACAATAAAATCACATAATGACAAAATTATTAAATTTATAATATAATTAAAATATTGACCTTAAAAACGCTAAAATGTTTGGACTTGAGCGGTTATTTGAATAAATAATAAATTGAAAGAAGTGTTCTCCCGTTCCTATAATAATGTCATGTCACATTATTAACCAATAAAGTTTAAGTGATTTAAATAATCACATTTTATAAAATAGGACTTTATATTTGTAGGATGTGAAAGAAGTCATAATATCACCATATGGAAAGATTTTTTTTAGCTTGAATAAAATTTAATTTTCACTACCATTTACCAAATATAAATGTTACAAATTTACTTACTTCCTCTGTCTCAATCAATTTTGCACGCTTTGACGTTCGTCAGTTGACTGAAATTTTTTGATCATTGATATATGAAATTGTGTGTAAATACAATTTATGAAAGTGTGATATTAAAAAAAAATACATGTTATTATGAATCTAACAAGATCACATGCGACAATATCTTAATTAACTTATTTATCAATTCAATTTAGGTCAAAGTTAAGTAATTTTGACTAAGTGAATTTTAAATTGCAGATTACATTGGAACATAGATTAATTTAGTTTGATTTTTTAAACTAATTTTATTTTAAGATACATTAAAATATTTGTTGGTGGATTCAGGATATCCAAATACGAAATGATATTTTGCTCCTTCTATGAATACAAATACAATGTGTTGTGTGATAGACTATAGAAGAAATAGAAATCTAAAGTGATATTGGAACAATTTAACTATCACACTTTTTACTACGAACTAACACGAAAAGAGCATTTGAAAATTTGAAGCAGAGATGCCATATTTTTTATGTGATGTCTTGAATGAAGGAAAAATGACAGTTTTTCATATTGTAGTTACAATCACGTTTGATAACTTCATTTACATTTGAGGTTTTATTGAACAATAAGAATTTGGTAATCTATATATAATAATATGAAAATTGAACAAAAAAAAGAAGAAGAAATAGATGACGATGGTGTTAATAAATAATATAACATATAATGTTAGACTTTGTCATAATGTTATGTGTTTCAATAAATATCAATAAATTTTTATTTTAAAAATGTATGACACATTATACGCATATTAATAACTTACCTAATATTTTATTAATTTTTATTCTATACTTAATAATAAAATTTGCAAAGGAGTCCGTCTCTTGAAAGACGGTCTTTCCATAAGTTATGGAAAGACCAAAGTTTAAATTGTAAATTTGAAGAAATCAAAATAAAATTTTCGGGTTGTATTAATCGGATCATAAACCTATCACTCTTAAATGTTGCATAATAAAACTTTAATATTGCAACTAAAATATTTAACCTTTCTTTAATTTCAATTCAACCCCGTCTTTCCATATGCCTATGGAAAGACGTTCTTTCCCAAGACTTTGCCTTTGCAAAGTTGCCATAGACCAATGCATTGGACAATAATAAAATAATTCACAATAAGAAATGCATCTAATAGAAATAAATTTAAGTAGATTTAATTGAATTATATTTAAATAAATATAAATACTAACTGAAACTAACATAAATTCGAGTGAAGTTGACTTTATTATAAATTTTTATTTAAAAACAATATCAATATGGCTGGTCAGCTGATCCGCGGGTTGGGACAGGTCAGCAGTTTCGACCCAAAATTTAGGGTCAAACGAATTGGGTAAAAAAATTTATAGTTTGGGTCGGGTCGGATAGGGTCTCAAAATCAATCCAAATCGATCTGTCCCAATCATAGTAAAAATTTTAAATAATTTATTCAATATAAAGAATAATTTAAAATATATTAATGTTTAAATAATAAATAAAATGATAATTTATTATCATATAATTTAAAATAATAATATTATATTTAATTATAAATTATTCACTAAATAATGAAAAATACAATATTTTTCATTGTATTTAGTTAGAATACTTTTAATATTTCATTTAAAATATATAATTTTACTAAAATTTATTTATATAATTATGATTATATATTTCATATTTTAATCAATATATTATTTATAATTAATAGTAGTTTTACAAAATGAGATGGTCTCCTGTGTGGCAGCATAAACTTTAGACATGGACCTTTATATAATTCTAGCTATATTCTAACTCCAAAGACCTATATCTAACAACTTTACAGAGACCTATTACTAATATTTTTTCAGGGATTTTTTTGTCCAATTTTTTCCCATCATTTTCCTGCTATCTGCAAAAAAAATCAAAAACAATAATTAAAAATTATTTTTAAATTTAAAAATAATATAATCATCGAATTGAAAATTATAAGCATCAACAAAAAATAATAGAACATCAACGAAAAATAAAAAACATCAACTAAAAAATTGGAGCAAAAAATATATTAAAAATTAAATAAAATAGCAAAAACAATAAAAATCGATAGAAAATTAAATAAACGTCGAATACAACTAAAAAATTATCAACTAAAGATCATAAAAACATATATCAATTTTTTTAATAGAAACTACAAAAATCAACTAATATCAACCAAAAACTAAAAACATCAATTCCTATCACCTAAACTTCA
>JAULKM010084866.1:0-11463 GCA_032355605.1 Rubia tinctorum
AGTGACAAAAGCGATAAAGTCGCTCTCAACTCTAATAATAGAAATTCAAGGCAAAATAGAGTCTTCAAAGCCTAAAATGAGTATAAAAAAATTCCCAAAATCACGGTATAAAATGGACGCATCAACTATTTGATGGAAAGATAGGGATATTCCCATTTGTTCAAGATTAGGTCGCAATTAACCACAGCAAGAACAGAACTGCGGGTACCATAGAGCTTGCACCAGTACCGAAAATAACAAGTGACGTGACAAGTGCCAAAATCCTTCAGAAGTTATAACAGCAATCAAGCCAAAGTGGCCACATAACATGAGCAAGAAAATATACATAACACGACAAGGATGAGGGATTCTTTTCAACTTATATTTTCTTCAAAATAAAAGTGTACTTAAATTTTTTTTTAAACTAGGGTTACCTCCTAAGAAGCTCCTTGTATTTAAGGTCATTGGCATGACCCTAATGCTATTCATATGGTTAAGGTTTGAACACATTCACCATGAGTATCCAAAAGTAGAGTGGTGGGGTAGAAATCTTCCAAGAGAAAGGTTTTGTGGAGATAGAGTTAGTCTTAAAGGGATCCATGGTTAGGAATCTTGGCATAATCATTTGGCTCCCCTATTGCCTCCTTCAAGAATTCCAAAAATGGTGGACTTGGTTCAATCGGTGTGGGTATGGGTGATTATGACAAGAATAATGAATGTAGGACAATCACCTCTTACTTAACTTATTTGTCTTCAACAACCAACTCATCACCCCCCTTGGAACTCATATTCATTTTTCAAGGTGAGTTGACTCATCGTATCTTCGAGTTCAACTTGGAATGGTGTATCTTTGGAATATCAAGGTTCCGTTTGTATTACCGCCTCTATCATATTGCTCATATGCCCCTCCAAAGTCTTGAGTATTGAGGATATTTGAGTTTTCACTTCCTCAAGGGTGTTGGATAAGTCTGTCAAGTTTTATATTGCGTGTACGATCTCTTCATGCGTCAAGTTTGAACCTCCTCCTTAAGCTTGGTTTTGGGGAATGACATAGGCTGGTGAAGGCCAATGATATTTCTCGTATTGTTGGTCTTCTAGTGCATTCCTATACAACAAATCCGGGTTACCACTCCACTCTGGATTGTTAGGATCGTAGTATGGATATCATTCTTGAGCTCCTTGACCTTGAAAATCAACGACTCCAATCTCTTTATAATACTCTTGATAATACCCTTGGTTTTGGAAGCCAACAATTCTACCCTTCTCGTAGTTCTCTTCTCTCAACCAATAGCAAGACTCGGTATGATGGTCGGAATGAAAAATCCTACAAAACCTTGCTTATTAAGCCTCTTTTCTCATCACGAGTTCCCTCAATGTGAGATCTTCTATTTTTTTCTAAAAAAAATTGAAATCATAGTGCAATGATTCTCGGTAAAAATTCACCAAGAACTCAAACAATACCCACTTTGAACAAAAGCAAACAAAAATAAAGAAGCACAAAGAATTCGGTTCGTAGTGCAATGGTTCTCGGTTTTTGGAACGATTACCTACCATAAACATCCAAGAATAAAGATAATATGTCTCCAAAAACAAGCAAAAAAATCAAATAAAAGTCAACTAAAAACCAATTAGCAAATATTCACACATATATACCAAAACTTTAAAATATATGCATATTCTCCGGTAGCGGCGGCAAAATTTTGAGGTCACCACCGCACCTTTCAAGTGTACAATTTATAACTTCAATTACGTCTTAACTACCACTAAGTAAATAGTGGTAAGTGAGGTCGTCCAAAAATAAGAGGGATTTTCCTAAGATTTCATACATATGAGGATGGATATAAGCATATACATATATAGATATGAAAGAAATAGAAAAAGGATTTTGGTTTGGTTTTTCTAAGTTATGAATTTAAAGACAAAACAACTAACATATAAAGAGAAGTATGTTAATCATGCAACAAACTTAGAAGATAGGATTTAAACACAAGTTACGAAACTTTGGGTGCAATTGATTTCCACTTCCAAACCTCTTATAGATTGTAGAAGCAGTCACCTATTTATTCATCTGATTACCTATTGTGAATGCTACACCTTCCATTTTGAAGATAAACTTTTTATTTTTTATTACGTGCATCTACAAAAGCGTTCAACTACTATTTGTAGACCTCAATAATTACCACTTTAGGCGATCGATGCCTAAAGATATCTCACTAATGACATCATGCACAAAGAACCAATGAGCTTGATAACACCTAAAAACATTCTACCAAATGTCTAGGCATTTAACCAACTAATGTGTTTCCTAGGACTAATCAAGAAATAGCAACATTCAAGACCTTTCAATTAGTGCTGCCTTAGGATAAACATGACAAATATCAACATTATCACATTCATCTACCAATCTTAAACATCATCGACACAACTAGAAGTTATAATTCCATGTTCTTGGATTTCATGTCAAAAAACGAGAAAATATACACTTTCCTTAAACCCTAACATGTAATCACACAAACATTTCATATTCTCAAACATCCAATCACATTAATGAAGTTAACTACAACATTCAGAGTATAGAAAATGCATGATAATCAAGACCCATTAATAGGTAATAAATACTTCTCACAACATGGGTTTGAAAGTATCAATCAATTGCTCCCAAGAAAATAACTAGCCTAGATAATCAAAACTCATAACATAGAACAAAAATTTACAAAGAAACATAGTAGAAAAAATTGAAGCAAAAGTGAAAAAACTATGGTTTTGGAGCCCCCATGTCGAGCTAAGAGAAATAAGAAAGAAGTGGATAAAGTGCTATTTAAAATACAAGAAAAAAGAGAGTAAAAAGCAAGTTGCAGGATACTTGTCGCGAGTAGGGGAGAGCCTCCGTGGCTCGCGACTCTGCGGCAAACTCTTAGTAACAATTATGTCGCAAGGCGTGGGAAATCCCCCAACCCTCGCGACAGAGTGCAGTCCAACTCTCAACCCTTTTTGTTTTACTTCCCCTGGTGAACCGGAGATCCGTTTTGGAAGTTCTAGTAGTCTTTTTTTATAGTAATCACGAAGAAAAATTCAATGATGCTATCCACAAACACTAATTCATCTCGAATCATTATCAAAACCTGGTCCAAAATGCTTCACCCATTACTTTTGCCTTGCCTTCATTCCTTCTTGAATCTCCTACCATTCCTGTGAATTACCTTATTCCAATTATCTAGCCTTCGCTACAAATCCAATCTTCAATCCTCGAACCTATCATGGAAGGTTCCAACTAAACATTAAACACTTCACAAATCAAGAAGTTAGCATACAAAATGATGAAATGTGATCCTAGACCTCTAATTGGTAAAGTATTCAGTTCTCTAAAGCAAAACATATAATCTATTAAAATTACCAATACTAAATGTTCTAAAATGGGAGTATAAAATGAGCACATCACAACCCGGTCACCTTCCACTGGATCGTCGGAAGCAAATCTTTGTAGCAACGAAGGGTTAACCGCCAGAACTTGCAGGCAGCACCACCCATGCCGATATTAAAGTTAGAAATGGTAATTCATATGATAAAAATTGCCCAATGTAGAAAGTTTTAAGAGTGTGCAGATTTGGTTGGGCTACTAAGAAAAAGAAAGTGTGGACGGAGGGAGTGCATTCATTCTTCATTTTATTTATTCTAATCTTTCTTTCTTTTAAGATTGGTAGTACTCCTTTCGTCCTAGATAAAACGGTACAATTTCCTTTGTCGTTCGTCCCAACAAAAAGGCACAATTTAAAAATTACTTAAAATGGTAAATGATATGTTGTAAAATTTCCATAATGTTCCCTTTAACTTTAACAACTTTCAGACTAGGCTCATTACTTCCCGAAATCCTTATTTTTCACACTTATTCTCTACCACATCAACTTACATAAAAGATCAAACCAAAAGAAATTGTATCATTTTATTCGGGACGGAGGGAGTATTTCCTTTTCACATTTACAAACCTTGTAACATTCAAATATATTTCATTACTCCTTCCGTCCTAGAGAAATTTGAACAGAATCTTTTTCGTGATTTCCAAGACACATGTTTGACTATAAATATATAACTACGGACAATAATAACATGTAAAAAATTGATATTTAGAAACTACATGTTTCGACGAATCTAACAATATCAAATACGATAGTATTATTGTTTATATATCTATTTAAATATGTTGTCAAATTTTGATAACTTTGATTTTTTATTCTCGTGGGACAGAGGGAGGAGTAAAAATAAGTGTGATTAAAATAGGGTTATGTTATATCACGTCCTGTATTTTACTTACTTACGCCCTAATACGTATGTACGTGTATCAAACAAATTTTAATTTTAATTTTAAAAAACAAAAAATAGAATTTAATTTTTAGATTATGAAAATAAAAATGAAAAACCAAAATCAACCCTTCTTCTTCCCTTCACCGCCGCCCACCACCCATCCACCGCCACTGCCACTACCACTGCGCCGTAGGCCTAACCCTTCTTCTCCCCTCACCGCCCGCTCTTCTCACCGCCCGGAAAATCATCCTTACCACCTGCTCTCCTCACCGCCCACTTCTCCTCACCCCGAAGAACCAAAGCCGGAGCTGGAGTGCGAGCCGGAGCGCGAGGGGAGAACCGAGCAAACGGTGCGGCGTGAACGGTGGAGCGCATACGGGGCGGTGCGAACAGTGGAGCGCAAACGAGGCGGAGCGAACGGTAGAGCGCGAACAGGGCTGCTCGAACGATGGAGACCGAACGAGGCCGCGTGAATGGGAAATGAGAGGGGGAGCGGGCGGTGAAACGAGAACCGGGAGGCGAGGAACGGAGAGGAGAGCGTGACCGGGTTGGGCTGGTGAGAACCGGGGATGGCGCGTGCATTTAACGCGGCACGTGCATCTCCGGCACGCGCAAATTGATAGCGCGTGAACTTTATGCGCACACAGGCAGGGAAGGTGCGGGGAAGACTGCCGGGTTTAGGGGCAGACAGTGGGGGGCCGGGCTGGGCTGGACGGCGGCGGAGAGCGGGAAGGGAGAACATAACGGGCGGAGGGGATGAGAGAACAGCGGCAAAGAAAAGGAAGAGAGAAAAGCCCGGAGAAGGGGAGGAGGGGAAGAGAGAAAGGGCCGGAGAAGGTGGATGCCACCGCAGGAGAAGGGGGAGGCCACCGCCAACGCCGCCGGATTTTCTCCGCTGCCCAGATTTTCACCTCCGCCCACCACCAGCGTCCGCAACCCACCGCCGGCCATTGCCAGCGTCCGGCGGCCACCGCCGCCGGGTGAACTTCCGTCACCACTTTCTTGATTAACATCATTATTGATTAAAATCATCATTAAACATTATTATTGATTAACATTAAATACAATTAATAATTATTCAATTTCATTATTGATTAAAAAATTATAATACATAAGGTATTTATTTAGTACTAAATATAGGGCGTGATTAAGTAAAATACAACGCATGATATAACAATCCAGTGAAAATACACCGCATGATATAACGATATCGTTAGTGAAAATAAGACAAGTGATGCATCTCTTATCTTGGGAATCTTGCTGAAAACTGGACTTTTAAGTTTTAGGGACATTAGTGGTCTCTTGAGCAGAGTGGGCCTAAATTAACGTTTGAACTTTGAACGCCTAGAAGTCTTTTGGTATTTTATATTATGGAAAGTTTTGGAAAAAATCGTATTTCCATAGTTTTATAAATAGACGGAGTTTAACTAGAATAATAAAAGGTAAAGGTTTAGTTGCAATATTAAAAATTTATTATGCAACGTGTAGTAGTTATAAAGTTTATAACCCGATTTATGCCACTCGAAAATTTTATCTTTATTTTTTAAAATTTGCATTATAAACCTTGGTTTTTCCATAAGTCATGGAAAGACCGTCTTGGACTCTTTATATTATATGCCAACTAGATCTCAAATTCTGACCTGATATTGTTCTGGATACAATACTAATAATAAACAAATGCAGAGCAAAACAAAGAGGTGCGATGGTTAGGCTTTAAATATGCAAGCCCAGTCAAACCAACCGGAGACCATTCCGCGTTTTAGTCTTTTAATGAAACCAACTACAACTAGTTATGCATTCACATTTCACATACACCTCATTGTCTCTGGAAACTTAGTGCTCTTCAGTAGTGTTACGAAAAAAAAATTCTGTAAAATGTAAATGTACAAGCTGATTTTGTTACCATTAAACATCAATATTATCAAGTGAGATACTATTAATTTCTTGCCTTATTTATTTTTAAAATACTTATTTTTTACACATTATTATTATTATTATACATGATTAAAATTATAAATAAATAAAATAAAATTGGGACGAAGGAAGCAGGAAGGTGCGAGATTTACGTGAAGACTCGGTCCAACATCTGACTCCAGTCCACCCAATTGATTGCCATTTTGCCTAACATTTGAGGATTAAAAAACACAAATTAACCATCAAAAATGGGAAAAGCGTCTGACCTCATCCCATCATCATCAACTACGTCAACTCTTTCTATCGATTCATGCTCCCTCCGTTTTTCTATGTTTGACACCATATGTTTAGCTGTTGTTTTTTTTGCAAGTTAAAATGTGTGGATAAAATTGAATGAGAAGAGTAAAAACTTTAATGAGTAGTTGAGAATGATGTACTTTTTGGCATAAAAGGAAAAGTGACAATCTTAAAAAAAAACATACTAAAATGGTAAGTGTGACAAACATAGAAAAACAGACGGAGTACTAATTATGACGTACACATCAGTCTCAGCTTAGCTAAGGAAAGACGCTCCCATTGAATTTCGGTACTCCCTCTATATAATCTTAAATTACACAACAATCATTATCACATTATTAAAAACACATATTTGACCGTTAATATATTTAACTAAGTATAATAACGGCAAATAAAAAGTTGATATTTAAAGATACTTGTTACGACGAATTCAACTATATCACATAAGATAACGTTACTCATATATCTATTCGAATATGTGGTCAAACTTTGATAAAGAATACTCCTTCCGTCCCGGTAAAAATTGTTGAATTACTTTTGGCTCAAACTTTAAGACAAGTTGAGTTGGCAATTCAGCAAAGGGCTGAAATGGTAAAACATGTGTGCTGACGTCAGCTACAGTGTTGCTAACGTTAGTGTCATTAGACTTAAAAATTTTGAAATTTTGAATGGGCCAACACACTTTCACTATTAACTGCTCCCTCCTTTTCTTATTTACCCGGGCAAAAAATATAGGGGAAAAAAGAGGGAAATAAAAATGCACCATCCTTCACCTAACAACCTACATCTAGTCTACTGCTATCTAATAAAATATCCTAGCTCTAGCATAAATACTACAGCAACTACGCAGCTCCTCATTTGCCATCTTCTTCTTCTTTCTATTATAAATATTCCAGCAACATGACCCTGAAAATGCGTGAGAAGAATCTGTCTGATGAGGAGCGTAACGTTGTGGCTCAGTTCCTTATGGCCACATCTAAAAATGGGCGCATTGGTTACGGCAAAGCCGGTGAGGCCGCACAAAAATGGAACATCGGTTTGCGTACAGTGACATGGATCTGGGCAGCAGTGAAGGAACAAGTTGCAGCCGGGGTACCTGTCAGAGTTTTGAGTAAGAAACCATGTCCAACGAGGACAACCAGCAAGAATTTAGATGAAGAAGCATTCAAATCAATTCAATTACAACACAGACAGACATGTAGGAGGGCAGCGACCCAATGCAATGTAAGCAAAATCACAATTCATCGACTCATAAAGAAGGGCAAGCTCAAAAAACACAGCAATGCAATCAAGCCATACATAAGGGATGCTAACAAAGTGGACCGGGTTGAATATGCATGCTTTAACATCAGGTTTGAAAAACATTCCAGTAAATTTAAATTCAAAAGCATGTATAATGTCATACACCTTGATGAGAAGTGGTTTTTTCTTTCGCAACAATCTGCAAATTACATTCTCTTACCGGAGGAAGATGATCCGTACAGACATGTCAACATAAAGGCTACATACCGAAAGTAATGTTCATTTGTGCTGTAGCTAGACCTATAATTACTGAAAATGGTGATGTTATTTTTTATCTTAAGATTGGCATATTCCCACTCATTGACAATGTAGCAGCGCAGAGAAAGAGCAAAAATAGACCCAAAGGTACCATCAAAACGAAGGCCAAAGTGAAAGTTAACAGGGACGTAATGACAGCTTGCCTAGTGAATGACATTATTCCAGCAATCAAGCGTAAATGGCCACCCGGGTCGAGCAAGAGAATATGGTTGCAGCAAGACAATGCACCAGTTCACCCAACAATGAGAAGCCCGGAATTCCTAGAAGCTGCTAATTCAGATGGGTTCGAAATGAAGTTGCGTTCACAGCCAGCCAACTCACCAGACCTCAACATACTGGACCTGGGGTTTTTTAGATCAATTCAAAGTCTGCAATGGGAAAGAGCGTGCAAAACAGTGGATGAACTAGTAGAGGCAGTGGACAAGGCTTTTGAGGACATGAGGGCAGAGACTATCAATAAAATATTTATCTCACTGCAGGCTGTGATGATTGAGGTGATGAAATGCAAGGGAAATAACAACTACTCAGTCCCACACATTAAAAAGGATGCCCTGGCTCGGCTTGGTTTACTACAGAATGATTTGGATGCGGATATAAGCCTAGTGAGGAAATGTGTTGAGTTTCTAACCGGTCAAAGCAGGACAAGGAAGATTGGAAGGCTTATTACAGGACTGGACACCCTGGATGGAAACCGGGAACATGGTTAAGTATTAAGCCAGGTATCTTTTGCTTAGTGTTAGTGTTGCATGCTTTTTCTTATCTAGTAAACATGTTGTAATCAGTGCCTATGTTTACGTTGCAACACCCAATCATTTTGTATGAAAGACACTGTTTTGAATTTAGTATTACCATGTCTCAGAAAAAAGTTATGTCAAGTATGGCAGAATCTATGAGTGGGAGCATGAAAACAATGTCATGGTGACTGAAATGCCATCCTACAGGTGCACACCCATGGTTACATAATACCCCAAACACATATATCACATATAGTTAGCAGCCCCTCGAAATGTTTTTAGTTTTAGACCTAGCTAAAATCACATATGAAATTAATTTATGGTCTCAGTCCCAGTCAGCCTTGTATGAAAGATCAATGCCAACAATGGGCTGGGCCTGTTTATACCCCCCGCATAATACCAACACACAAGTTTAGCACACAATCGAGCTAACATACTCGGGCACACAATTTCACACTACACAAGCACAACCAATCTAACTTCCGGGCACATAATTTCACAGCACACAAGCACAACCGAGCTAACATACTCGGCCAAGTAAATTTACAGCACAGAAAGACATCTGACGTAACATACTCCGGCTGATAATTTCATAGCAAACAAACACAACCGAGCTACCGTACTCGGCCAGATAATTGCACATCAAAAGTAGACAACCGAGCTAACGTACTCGGCCAGATAATTGCACAGCACATAAACACAACCGAGCTAACATACTCTGGCACGTAATGAGGCACATTAATGGCAGTAATTAGAAACTGTGAACCTGATTGAAGTAAACCATCACAACCCCTAAAAAGATCTTCGACGCAGCCTTCCAGTGGGGGCTCAAGGCCCCCAGGTTGTTGGTCTGAACCTGGCAAACAAAAGAAAACAAGTCCAAATTAGTTAGAATAGAAAGCATATGTTTATGAAACCCTAAAAACGTTCAGAAACTATGGCAAAATTTTCATAAAAGCGTCGTACCTTTTTCTGGGAGGAATGAGGATTCTAGGAATTTTGAACCCATGGACCCAACGTTGGATTTCCCGAATCGTGTCACCCTCCTCGCAGTCGACTGACCCTGAGCTCACCAGCGCCGCCGCCATGGAACCCCGGGCAGAATCGGTGACGCTTCCACGCGCCACTAGTGATGCTTCGGATCCGGCAGCGCCGCCCCTGTCAGCTCCCGCCAATCCCCATTCCTTTCCCGCCGGCGACTCATCAAGAAAATCATAGCCGTCGGTGGCCGAACGCACGAGCTCCGCAGAAAAGCCCTAAAAACCGGTGTCAACTCCCGGGCAGTTGCTGGAGCTTCGGAATCAGGCACGCACGCCAAGTTTAGGAGGAACTCATCCGTATAAGTATCCCACTCATCGGCCGGTTGCGAATCAGTCAAAAAATTGACCGTTTCTCCGCCACCCGGAATCAGATCGGCGAAATCGGAGTCGAACCCATGTTCTGTGGGTGTGAGAACGGGGGAAATGTGTGTGGTACCATGTGGGAACTGTCAGTGATCCATTAACCAGGGCTACCAACGGAGAACTTGTAACGCCGCCGGGCAGGGGAGGCAGTATGCTACGGTTTCGGGTGGTGGAGGAGTTGAGGAGGTAGTCAGGGGAATGAAGATGGGAAATGGGTGGATCAAAGTAAAAGGGGTAGAAATGAAGAATCTCGAGAATGGGATAAAGGAAGAGATAAAAACATATGGTAGTTGGGGTAATTGGAACGGGTGGGTAGTAATAGGTTTGGAGTAAATGATTCACCAAATGTTGTAGTTAATGTCTACTTATCCGAATTAGTAATTAATAGCTTTATTTTATTTCAAATTCAAATCTGTAAATTCATTAATTCAGTAAGGGTATTGTAGGAAAGTCACATGTCAAAATTTTGTCAAATAATGAAATTTTCAAACTAAACAATTTATAGTGGGATGGACTAAAAAGGAAAGTAAGCAATTTATAGCGGGACGGAGGGAGTAGATGTTAAGGCGAATCTAACAATGTCATATGATATTTTTATTATTTTTGAGTTAATTTATACTCCATATGTCCCATTATAAATTGCTTAATTAATTTTTTAGAGTCAAAATTTGTAAACTTTGACTGTAAATATAAATTAATCTATATATAACAAAAATATCATGTGAGATATTTTCTAAATATTAATTTTTTATGCGGTGTTATTATAAGTAACTAGAGATAGTAACGGTCAAACATGCTCATTGAAAATCGTAAAAAAATAATAATTAATTATAGTGGGACAGAGGGAGTATTTACTGTCAAAGTTTACAACGTTTAACTCCAAAAAAAAGCAATTAAGCAAAATGAAGTCGGATGGAAGGAGTATCAAGCTATAAACTTGTATACCATGTGAAATTTAACGTAGTTTTGTATTGGGCTCCTCACGACAAAAACACCTAAGTTAGGCGCAAAATGGCAGGTTCAAGCTAAAAGCCTTTTTCGGTGCCAAACTAGCATACCCAAATAGGCAATTCATTGGATGGGGCCCAATTTTGTCATACGACACACAAACTCTTAGCATCATTATCGTAATGCATACTAATTTGGACGTTTATAACATGGTATGCCATCAATCTCCCGTCTTTTCTGTATCAAACCGTTCGTTTCACTTTTCGACTTTGTTTTTGACAATTTCTTCTTGTTTTGTTTGTAACAGTGGCGGAACTAGAAGGATATTT